>SNQJ01S0017800.1:0-13765 GCA_010110895.2 Picea sitchensis | reverse complement strand
AAAGAGAAATAATGTTCCATTTGGGTTACCCAACCAGTGGGGTCAGAGCCATAAAATTTGGTCACATCCACCTGCGGAAGGCATAGGTTGCGTTGAAAGTGACGGGGCTGAAAGTTATGGGCATGAGAGGAAGTTTCACCTTTAGTCTTTGTAGGTACGTCAGAGGAAGGGTTATCTATAGGGATATGAAGCTTGGTGCAGAGTGACGAAAAGACAGATTCAAGATGGGTGGTCAGTTCTTGCTTGATTTCCTCCATTGAGGACTGCATGGTTGTATTGATGGCAAAAACATTGGCACTGAGGTGTTTCACTTCTTGTTGGGTCTCGGTGAGACTAGATTGCAAGGTATTGAAGCAAGCTTCCAACTCTTGGCTACGGGTATGGGCCATGAGGACGAGGGAACCGAAAAGGGGTGGGTGGGGTAAAAAGTTTTGCCAAAAAATGATATGTATGAATGTGATAAGGATGAAGAGATGAATCCAATGGAATATGTCTAAAGAATACTGTAGTCATGAGATGCCCAAATGCTTAACCAGGAAGAAATGTGTAGTGATTTGGCAACCCAAACACAGCTACACGACAATAGATCTTGTCTGTTTTAATTTGTTTATGTTTTTGTCCCCCAAGGGTTAGGTATTCAAGGGTTCTACAGACAAGGGTTTTCCCTATGCTATAACTCTTTGATATACGTGCAGGGTCCAACAGTAGTATTCGGCCCAATATCTCAAGGCAATAACTAAGGAGGATAGACCGTACCCTTAGCCGTACTACCCGACTACCTAGGTACTAGAGAGTATGTTCCCGAGTGCTGTTATCGGTGACACTATAGTAGTCAGGCGACTGATCAGTTTATCTACGGAGGGCTTCAGGAAATCTAGGCCTATCCATACACAGGTGCTTTCTGATGCGCTACCACTCGAATGGGTACCAACAAGGGTTACAAGGGTGGCCAACATATGTGTGCTTAAGAACCACTTGTATTTCTTGCATGTATGAATCCCTCAACCATGGGTTTATGCGCGTAACGACAGATATCTGTGGCTTAAAGACACCAGAATACGTCTCTACCCTGAAAAAAATTTACGCACAATTTCTGCCAAGGAAAGTGCTCTGATACCACTTGTAATATACCATATATAAAAAGTATGCAGAAAAAAAATAAAATGCTAGAAATGGTAGAATAACAGTAATATAACCAACATAATCTCGACAATAACACATAAATGATAAAAGAACACCAACATAAATAGCACTTTGATTCAGAAAGAAATGTTCATGGGCCTCTTCGAGGGGGCAACCTCTAGTCGTGAAACACTCTATTAAAATAATCTCCAAGCTAAGGTCTTTTTGAAGAGCTTGGAGATCAGAGCTCAACTCAGAATGAGCGAGGAAAAACATCGAAAAAGTTACATCCTCTTACTCTTCTCTATACATTAGTTTAGCTAGGTTTAAAGGGATGTCAGTGACCAACGTTAGCAAATTTCTGTCTTGGTCTTAGGAGTCTAGATCCCAGGAGGGGATTCACCTGTTTGCAGGGGGATTTCCCTGTAACAGAAATTGGCGACTTTGTTGGGGAAAAAGCCTTTAGTTTTGGTTTCTTTACTTGGTTTTGTTTTGGACTTTGATATTTTTTAGATATCATCCATGCTTTGTCTCTGATTCTTAGAAATGTTGACTGGCTTTTGGATTCATCTTATACACATTGAATTACTGGATTTTCTTGAGTTTTTGATTTTCTGGTAAATTTTCTAATTTCTGAGAGGCTAGTGCTCCCCTACCTCTACAACCAGACCACTAGCGCTCCCTAGTAGGCTCCAACAGAGCGATGAAATGCTCTGGTGCCCTTGACACCAGAGTGCTAGTATTTTTCTGTTAATAACTTTGTTGGGAGTTGATCTCTGAACTTACTTCTTGTTGATTTCATCTGCTCAGGGTCATTACCATCTCAGTGTGTCCCTGTTTAGCCTCCAACATTTTGATTTTTGATAATAGATCATGCTTTGTTTGGATTTTTGACATTTTCCCCTTACCTTGAGTCACTCTTCTTCTTTCAAGATTTGGGGTCAATTTACTCTTTTATTCTCATTTATCTAACTGAGTGAAAGATATTGTAAGGAAATTCAGAGATCTATGCACCATTCCATTTGATCTTTGAAGTCAGTTTTTCAATCATTTTTTTCTTTTGTTTGAGATTTTTGGTTCTTTTTTGTAAATTTGGTTTTCCTTTTTGCTTTCTTGTTTGATCACAATGAGAGTGTGTTTTGTTTATGTGAAGTCTGCTTCCAATTGTTTGAGTTTTACATATCTTGAAGTCTAATTAACGTAGGAATCTATAAACCTTGCTGATTATCAGTCACATTTAAACAAAAGGCTATATTTTTAAATGATTCGTTTTTGGATATTGGAATGAATTTCTGAACATTTTAGCATTATATTGGATTCTTGATTGAGAAACAATTGCATGAGGTTACTGCATCTTAGTGTTTGACAGTGAAAAGAAAATTTTTCTCCTTCCCTTAAATAGACATTCATTGAAAGAAAAGATTGTTTATCACTTCTTATGCATTTTTTGGGATTGAGTCATAATATCATCAATTTCACTCTCATACACCCCTTAGTAAGAACAACTGCAAAATTAACTCTAATTAAAATTAATCTAGAAATTTTTTGTTTTTAGAATCTTCCACCAACATTAGACTAGGATTAGCGCTTTGGATTAGGCTATGAGCACAACTTGTTGGCCCTTGACCAAGTTTTGGGGAGATTCTTGGTCATGTTGACCTACTTTGGGACTTCGACAGCCTGTCAAAGGAGGAATGCAAGACAAAGTGGAGATCATGTGATCTTGGCCCCTTTTTGGGTTTTTGGGATAATGTAACGGGATTGGGATGTCGGCCCATGGGTTTAACCATGTTTAGGCCTATTTTGTAATGTGTATATAGAAGGATAGGAAATATAGTAAGAGTTCAGTGAGCTAAGTGCAAAAGGAATGGTTGAGTGCTAGAGTGGATTGTAAGAGCTTTGTGCTTGACCATGAGAGACTTGTAGAGCTAAGTGCAAGTGGCTGTAACAAACTGTGGAAGGCTTTGTGCTGTAATGCTAGGAAGAAGGATCTAGCGAGCTGCGCAAATCTTCTGTCCTATCCAGAGAAGGGTTTTTGAGGCTCTGTTCTTGTAATAGATTGACTGAAGACAATAAAGAAGAAGAGTTGGTGGACATAGCCCCAGGGTGGGGGTGAACCACGTAAATACTGTGTTATGCTGCTCCATGCCTTGTCCTGATGTGTTTACATGTTATTTTATAAGTTCTTTAATATGATTAGGTAGATCTGCTTATGCTAAGTGCTTATGGTATGCAATAATTTTAGATATGATCTATATTAATATGCTTAGTGCTTGGTCTTCTCAACTTGATCTATTTACCCATGTTAAATGCTTAAATACATCAGACTAGTGTGAAGGTTGTGAAGCTCTATTCTATCAGCGAAATAGATATTGACTGCATATTGGGGAACTGACGGTGCTAAGTGATTTAGTAAGTTGTATAATCACAGATCTGTGTCCCAGCTAAGGTTGCAGACACTTGATTCTTGCAACCACCCCTACCTCTACCTCGGGTGAGACTGTATCTGCTTTGCAGGTGTTCCTGAAATGGCCCGTAGTTAGGGTTTTTTTGGTGCACTATTGTAGTGTTGAACCCTGGGTCTGCCCTTGTGCCAACAAATGTTTCGTTGCCAGGACCTGAGACTGTGATTGCTGGGAAATACAATAAAGAAAAGAGAAGTTTTGTGTGTAGATCTCTTGCTGAAGTTCGCAGTATCGGATATGAAACTGTGATTGCTGGGATCTGAGAAAGAAGAAGATTTGTGCAAAGATCCGATCTAGAATTGTGAAAGCTTCGTGCATAGATTTGTTTCCCTAGTGCGCAACATTTTACTTGACCTATGAAGATTTGTGCCAAGAAAAGAGGTAAGATCTGAGAGATTTGTGCCCTGATAAGGTGGAAGGAAGACTAAAAGAGGTAAGATCTGTAATCTCTGTGCTTTGATAAAGGTAATAATAGTAGAAAATTTATAGATCTGAAATATTTGTGCTCTGTAAAAGTAAGATAAGTGAAATTTTTTGTTTCTAGAGTATGGATCTAGATATGTTTAATAGATTCTGTCCTAGCTTGAAAACTAGGGCACTAATAGATGAAAGAAGATTTGACTTGAGTAGATCTGATAAGAATAGTGATAGATATGTTATACCTATGCATAGAAAAAATGTTTGGACTAATGAATGGCTACAGGATCCTAAAAATAATTTGTTGTAGGCTAGTTCCCATGATCCTAGTGCGCAATACAAAAGAGGCTGGAGATAATTTAAGAGGAAGAGAGGATTAACCCTTTGTTACAGTTGCAGGAGACTGGAACATTTGGCTAAGGAATTCCCTGGTGGAAGACCTAGTTGCCTCTGTTGTAAGGCTATGGACCATGAAGTGTTGGATTGCCCTAGAATGATTGCTAAAGTTGAAAAAATGAATCTGAATCAAGAAAACCCTAAGGTAGATCTAGAGACTATGGAAGAACCCCAACAAGAATCAGAGAAAGCATTACTCTAGATAAAGGAAACCTTGAATGACCACCGACATGTCAGCTTATCAGAGATCTTCAAAGAAAAATAATGCATCGTAGTAAGAATAGGAGACTTCAACATCGACTGTGTTCTGGATGAAGAAACACAGGTGAATATTATGACAGAAAGAACTTGGGAAGCTATAGGGAGGCCTACTATGACTCCTTCACTAGGAGGAATAGGGTTATTTAGAGGAAAACTGATAAACCTATGTGGAAAGCTCACTCAGATATCTATGAATGTCAATGGAACTTCGACAGAAGAAGATTTTGATATTATTAAATTTATTGAGGACAATGCCCCATTTACCATGTTACTAGGAAAACCTTGGATTGAAAGAGATCAGGCTAGAAGAAAGGAAGTGGAATAAGTTTTGGAGCAGAAGAAACAAGAGTTAAAATATTTTATGACTAGAAGGATCACACACTTGATTGAAGAACAAGAGAACAGATCGAAGCTATTTAACGCTAGAGACCCAGATGTCGAAGATGTAAGAACATTAGAACACCCACAAAAGGCTGAAGTACCTATCTTGGATAAAGAAGAGGTATGATCCCTGAATCCTAAGAAAGAACTTGAACAATGCACAGTGACTAGGTCAAAATAATATAAGAATCAAAATGGAAAAAGGACTACTGAGACAAAGCTCACTGGAAAGAAGGCTAGAAAGCTAAGTAAGAAGAGGGATAAGATTGAAAAGTTACAGAAGGTTCCAGAGGGGACTTCGCAGAATGAAAATATGCAGAATTGGAGCTTCGACGGGATATCAGAACAACGACACATGGCACTTTGCCATGGCGAAGCAATATATCCGTTGGGGACATTATAACCATTCGACCGGTGCTCCGAATGGGTAGAGAGGCATTTAAGGCTCGACACCAGACCATTGGACCGAGCCATAAAGGATAGAACAGAGTTAATGGAGGCTTCATACCCATTGCAAGAGAACCGTTACCGAATTACCTATTTATCCCATCGCTCCATGCACCGTTAACACTTTTTCTAACTGAGAGTTTTGAGCCCATAGACAAAGTTTCTATTGTATAGAGTGATCATTGCACTCTTGTTGTTTATTCTTGTGCAGTATCTAAGTTAAATTGACCTCGATATAATTAATCCTGAGCGCATATGTCCGCGGTGCAATAAATCGAGACAGTGTGCCCAGAGACTTTGAGTACCCCTTGGTCACTGTGTACCTCCCAAAAGGGATACGCGTAGTTCGTACCGACCAAGACAATATTGCAGCGTTGAAGTTTAGTGACTTCAACCTCAGCAACAAGAAGGTTTACAACATGCTCGCACTGCATAAGTATCTGACCATAACAAAGGGAAATAATTCAAATATTATCCCTCAATCATGGACGATGAACCTTGCGTAGTCCACACTGCTCAACGTCATGAAGATCCCTCACTTCAGAAGAAACCAAGAAGTGAATGCATGCGTCAAGCTACTACTATCCTGTTACCATGGTGGATACTTCTGGTTAAACCACCGTATCACAGTGGATTTGATGTTGATCAATCAGATCATAGGGCTCAACATGAAAGGCCCCGACCCACAGGACTTTTATCCTGAAAAATCCATGGAACGCGCACTCACACAATGGATCAAGGACACCTACAGAGATGTCGAGAAGGGCACGCGAGGCTACAATGATAGTCCAGAAGTAGCGCATGATACACCCGGACCAAGAAAGACAGAGAAGACTGAAGATGTTCACTATTTAGACAGTACCTTAGTTAAGACTACTTCCATATCATCAGAGCAAGGAGGTGATGGTGGAGAGATAGATGGAACGAAGGTTGAACAAAATAAAGGTGAGGTTACACCGCCTAGAGACGAGGAGGACCCCTCAAATAAAAGGAAAGTTCCCCCCCTAAAGCCTATGACCAAAATGCAGACTACCCTCACCTCATATGACTTTGACTTCATTGTAGTAGCACTGAACGATGCTTCGCTGGAGATAGCAGAGAAGCAAGAAGAAAAACAGGAGGAGATGTATGATCGAATTGAAGCTAAACTCTGAGGGGTGCAAAAGGAACTACAATCCAGCCACGCAGTATCCATTGTGCCTCTGACAGTAGGAACACTAGAACTAGGAGATGAGCTAGCTCAACTCCAACGAATCGCCGATACAGTCGAAGCTTGCCTTTGACGATCGCAGGAAGAAATAGCACAAGCCACCTAGGCTTTAACACCAGTACAGGGAGTATGTATTGATAAATGTAGTGCTTCAGAATGCTAAAATATTTCTCTCCAAGCCAAGTGGGATGAAGAGAAAGCAGAGCTACAACAAAGCAAGGAACAGTTGCTCACAGAGTAACTTGAAGTTAAGGAAATTGTCAACAGAGCACTTCGCTCTATGATAGTCGTCGAAGTAAATACCGAAGAGCGAGTCCCACAATTGGTGGCACAACTCGAAGAAGTGATCCAACAACTCCAGCCAACAACTCCAGCAGCGCATAGTAGATTTGGAGCTACACTCTGTACCCAAAACCCCGCAGGATGTAAGGGACCAGTGAGAAGCAATTACCCCCAGCACAGTTGACAAACTAAAATCTCTTGCCCTAGAATGCAAGCAGTTGAGTAACTGTAGTGCCTAGACATATGAGAAACTCACTGAGAACATAGAGTTACAGACACTGGAGTCATAGCTCCAGGAAGTGAAGAAGCACGTAGACACACTTCAGGCACAACTGAAGGCCCTATCGGTCATAGAAAGAATGAAGCGGTATCAAGAGAAACACACTTCCCAACAAAAGATCCATATGCTTCAAAGAAAAGTGATGGAAGTCACTCAATGACTCCAACCAATACAAGATAAGGCGTGCCAATTGTTCACAGAAGTCGAGAGCTGAGGAGAAGAACTAGAATAGGTTTTCATCGTAGCAGAACAATGCCTAGAAGGACTAGTGAATGATCCAATGATCTAGGAGTTCACTGAGCAAGAGGTCATAGCACAATAGCAAGTCGAAGCAGCTCGAGCCAAGATCGAGGAATTCGAAGCAGAACTAGGAAAACCAAAGTGACTCGAAATGAGTCACAGGTGAGTGTTGGGGGTATGTTGGCCCTTGACCAAGTTTTGGGGATATTCTTGGTCATGTTGACCTAATTTGGGACTTCGACAGCTTGTCGAAGGAGGAATGCAAGACGAAGCGAAGATCATATGATATTGGCCCCTTTTTGGGTCCTTTTTGGGTTTTTGGGGTAATGTAATGGGATTGGGATGTTGGCCCATGGGTTTAACCATGTTTAGGCCTATTTTGTAATGTATATATAGAAGGATAGGAAATATAGGAAGAGGTCGGTGAGATAAGTGCAAAAGGAATGGCTAAGTGCTAGAGTGGATTGTAAGATATTTTTGCTCGATCATGAGAGACTTGCAGAGCTAAGTGCAAGTGGTTGTAACAGACTGTGGAAGGATTTGTGCTGTAACGGTAGGAAGAAGGATATAGCGAACTGCGCAGATCTTCTGTCCCATGCA
This sequence comes from Picea sitchensis, assembly GCA_010110895.2. Classification (NCBI taxonomy): domain Eukaryota; kingdom Viridiplantae; phylum Streptophyta; class Pinopsida; order Pinales; family Pinaceae; genus Picea; species Picea sitchensis. The sequence continues at coordinate 5,664 of SNQJ01S0017800.1, read as the reverse complement.
AAGAAGGGTTTTTGAGGCTTTATGCTTGTAACCGATTGACTGAAGACAATAAAGAAGAAGAGTTGGTGGATGTAGCCCCAGGGTGGGGGTGAACCACGTAAATACTGTGTTATGCTGCTCTATGCCTTGTCTTGATGTGTTTACATGTTATTTTCTAAGTGCTTTAATATGATTAGGTAGATCTTCTTATGCTGAGTGCTTATGGTATGCAAGAATGTTAGATCTGATCTATATGAATATACTTAGTGCTTGATCTGCTCAACTTGATCTATTTACCCATGTTAAATGCTTAAATCCATCAGACTAGTGTGAAGGCTGTGAAGCTCTGTTCTATCAGTGAAGTAGATATTGACTGCATATTGGGGAACTGATGGTGCTAAGTGATTTAGTAAGTAGTATAATCATAGATTTGTGTCCCAGCTAAGGTTGCAGACACTTGAGTCTTGCAACCACCCCTACCTCTACCTCGAGTGAGACTGCATCTGCTTCGCAGGTGTTCCCAAAAGGGCTGGTAGTTAGGGTTTTGTTGGTGCACTGTTGTAGCGTTGAACCCTGGGTATTCCCCTGTGCCAACACAACTCTCCAAAGCATTCAAAACAAACATTATCATCTTCCCATAGGGAGAGAAAATCCAATTTTCATATAGGCTTTCTGGGATCCCCCTCTCACACATGGGTTACACACGAGGTCGCGTTTGGGAGAGTTACATAGATTATCCCTTTGTGGTTCAAGCGTTCATAGTAGTCAGATCATATTTTGGGGGTTCTTCTTGAGGCTCAACTATATTCATTTGATATTGGTGCTTCGTGAATTTTGAATCCGTTCGAGGTCCTCTAGAGTTCTACTGGTCCACTTGTCCTCAGTTCTTTCGAAGAATTTCAGACTTGTTATCCTGCCCATATGTTCGTATTGGAATGTCGACTGTACCTGCCCAAGGGCTGACTGCGAGTTGGTTTCCTTAGTAGCCATAATATTTAGGGTATTTTACACAAGGTGATGGTGAAGGGAAGTCTTCATTGTACCTGGAACAAATGGTGGTCAAACTCACTCGGGCTCCTTGGAGGGTAAATCGACAATTATTGTGTGGAATCTTGCACCAAGGTGTAAGTCTATTAAGCAGGTCACCATCATCACTGTTCCACCCACTCATATCCTAGCCCCTTCTCAACTTGGTCACGCGACGTTGGATTTCATCACCAACTAGTACGGTCATCGAGAGAAGGTGTTGTTTTCTTGGTTTTGATTCCTAGATTTTTTAGTGTATTCTATTTATTTTTGTTAGTTGGCCATAGATTTTTTTCGTAAATTTTTTGGTTCGGGAAATATTGACCCTCCACACCATTCACGAAGAATTCAAGGGCTACCCTAGGAATATCTGAAGGGTTATCAACCTTTGCCTACTGATCCATTGGAGGGATCTCCTCAACATAGTGAAGTCCAGGACACCACCACTGCACAAGTGGAGAGAACTGACTCTTTAGAAAATTTCTGGATTTTCGATTCTCTGGAGTCTTTACGACTTCCTCACGGTTACAAGAGATGTATTCTACAACTAAATTCATTCAAAGAACTTGTTGTTTATACTTCTAGAATACTGATTGGACCCCTCATAGGCCCTGACAGTGAGAATTCTTTTTGGACTACTGACATATTTAGAAACCCACCTCTCACGGTGCGAGATCTTTTCGGTGTAGGAGCAGGTTCTAATATACCTGTCGTATCCCACTTACCTGAAATGTCTGCTACATAGAAGATACCTTTAGACCACTTTTTTGCTACACCCAGTAGTGCCATTGTCATGTTAGACACACAAACAATTGGTCCTCGATCGACCATTTCTCTCCAAATGGCCCTTTCCAATATGGTCCCTCATGTCGCTACAATCCCCACTGGAAATGTGACACCATCCCAAGCTCCAATTGGCACACCACTTACACCAAATCCGTCACTTCCACTTGGGTACAAAACCCTAAATCCTTCCATTGCTAACACTACCCAGGTTACACCCGAAGTTTCTAGAATTTTTGTTCCTCCTGTATATCACGTCGCTGCTAGTTCTATACCTACCCCTTTAGTCCTCATTCTCTTCCTCACGGAGCTCCTTAACGCTTCCTTATTCACTTACTCATTAAGGCTCTCTTGGGATATACTTTCGGGGACAATATATAGATTCTCCAATAGAACATCTCGTGGGCATAGTCAACTTCGAGGTGTCCCTGTATCACTTGGTCTACACTTCTTTAGCACTAATTCGTGTGGTTTCCACTTATCCAAGGGAACCAGATACAATCCAGTGCCCAAGGGGTTGCCTAACACTCAACGCATCAAGCTTTTATTTATCTTTTAAGCCCCAGGAGGAAATCCCATAGAAAGAGAAACTTACTCGTCAAACAAAGCACGGGCCACTCGCTACGCTCAACTTGGAAGAGTTGGTCTTGGTGGCTCTAATCCACTTGGAGGCACCAATCATTCTTTCTCTTCTGGTTTCCAGATCCCTCTAGGTACTCAACCTCTGCTTGGGGGGAAACCTCCATTTATAGGTCAAACTCCAATCAGGACACAATCTCATCTTGGAGGGAAATCTCAGACTGGAGCCCATAACCCGTTGTATGGATAGAATGTGACACAAAATCCTTGACACATCCCTTTTCCAGGAAATCCGCTATTCGCTGGGGGGAATTTTTTTCAAGGACAACAACAACCTTGTTTTTCCCATGGGACTAATGTATATCCTCCCCATGGGACTAACATGCATCTGTCTTAGGGATCGACTTCTTACCCTCTTCATGTTCAAAAGATTTACCCCCCTTATGGGAAAACACATCATCCAACTTATAATCCTCAAAACCCATCGGGTTATCCTCCCTTTGCAAATACTTCTCAACCATCATCGAATCCTACTTATTCTGGTCAGAAACAACCATATGTAGGAGGACCTACTGGATAAAATTACCCATCTAACCTAGTTTACGGTCCTACTGGTGTCCCTATGCCACACCAGTATCACCCTCAGGTTAATCGACAACTACCGTTTCTTGTGACTCTTGATCTCACAGACTTATCTCGGTTGACCAATGATCCTATATTACATTATCCTTCTTGGCCAATGATTCCTGCTAAGTTACCTTATGATATTTCAAAATTTGATGGTAAACCTGGAGAAGATCCAAATAACCATGTGATGACCTTCCATTTATGGTTTTAATCAAACTCCTTAATGGATGATTCTATACGTTTGCGTATTTTCCAGTGAATTCTCACAGGCTCTGCAGCCAAGTGGTATATTGAACTGCCACGTGGTTCTTTTCAAGACTTCAACTCCCTTGCCATGTACTTTCTCACGCACTTTCAACTACCCATTCGATACGAGATGGGTACCAAACCCTTGACCTCCCTTCGTCATACTAACTCTGTGCATATCTCTGATCATATTCATGAGTGGAGACGATGACGAAGGTTGATCAAAGAAATCATTCCTGACCAACTATTGGCAGAATGGTTTACTAAATCACTTTTACCCCCGATTTCTTGTGATGTCTCCATGGGTGGTGTAGTCACAGAGGAAGAATCCATTGCTCGGGCTCAGTACTTATATTTGGTTTATTCAAAATCTGGTACTTTGAGTTGATCCCAAATGCTACTCGTGCCACTACCGATCCATCTAAACCTTCATCCATGTCACATGCAGATGGAGTTATCGACTCTGTCAAAACCCAATTTGCTTTCCAGTTGAATGGAACAGAAAATTGACCTACTTCGGTCCCCACTCCTAGTTCGACCACACTCTCCTCTACCTCACCCCAAACTCAACTTTCTACCATGGTCATTATTGATATTTCGATCAAAGAGGGTGTCGTGGAAAATATTAATCTCGGTACTCATTGTTCGCTCGAGGAAGTGGTCTCTTATACCGCTTTATTCAAAGAATTCTGTGATGTCTTCGCTTGGAGCTACAAGGAAATGCCAGGGATCGATCCTTTGATCATTGTGCATGAAATTTAAACTTACCCAGGTGTTAAACCTGTTCGATAGAAACTACACCCGGTTCATCCTAAGAAGATCACGGCTATTAAGGCAGAAGTTGAGAAATTATTATAATCTGGCTTCATCTATCATGTCCCCTTGAGGGGATGGGTTTCTAACATTGTTCTGGTCTCTAAGAAACAAGGGACCATTCATCTCTACTTTGATTATAGGGATCTCAATAAGGATTGTCCGAAAGACAATTACCCTACACCCCTTATCGACTAGATCATTGATAATTGCGCTAGTAGCGTGATTTTATCTTTCATGGCTAGATTCTTAGGGTACAACCAGATTGACATTCTACCCACTAATCAGCATAAGACAACCTTCATCTGCCCATGGGGAACTTTCTCCTATCCGAAACTACTGTTTGGCCTAAAAAACGCTGGTGCTACATTCCAGCAGGCTATGTCATATGCTTTCCACGATATCAAACATATTGCAGAACCTTACCTCGATGATTTACCTTCCCACTCATCCAGTCGATTAGACCACATAGGTCATCTAAGGGATATTTTTCTTTGATGTCGGTTCTACCATATTCGTTTGAACCCACATAATTGTATCTTTGTTGTTGAATCAGGTCGACTCCTCGTTTTCGTTGTCTCCAAAGACGGGATTAGGGTGGATTCATTAAATATTAAAGTTATTCTTGCTTTGCCTCCACCTAACAACTTAACCCAACTCCAAAGTTTGTAGGGGAAAGAAAAATTTCTTCGCCGGTTCATCTATACCTACGTTGAGATAACCAAAGGATTTATGCGATTGTTGCAGAAAGACACCCCTTTCATCTGGGATGACACTGCTCAATGATCCTTTGATGCTCTTAAGCATGCATTGACCAACTCCCCTTTGTTGCATCCTTCGGATTATACAAATGACTATATCCTTTACTTGCAACCTCTACTTCCACTCTTGCTATGGTGTTAGTTCGAGAGGACCCTCACAGTGAAGAACATGTGATATACTATCTGAGCCAAAGTCTATCTAGTCCCGAGCTCTGATATTCACATGTTGAAAAGTTGGCTCTAGAAGCTGTCTTCTCTTTCCAGATATTTCTCCATTACATATTGGTACACACCACTACAGTTATCGCGGACTGCAACCCCGGGTATCATATTCTGACATGTCAAGTTCGTGGGGGAAAATATTCCAAATGGATTGTCATGCTTCAGGAATTCGATCTTGAATTTTCTAAGTCCAAAGCTAAAAAATCCTTGGTGTTTGCGGATCTCATCTGCGACCTTCCCCATGATGATGAAATTACTGAGCCAATATATTCTCTTCTCGACGAAACTTTGTTCCTCATCAGCACGTCTGATCCCTGGTATGGAGATATCCTTCTATATCTCCAGACCCAATGTTTTTAGCCCGATATCTCTCGTGAAGAACGTCGACATATTCCTCACCATTCTCATTGTTTACTTATCATCGATGACACTTTATATCACCATGGTATTGATACTATCCTTCGACGATGTTTGAATCATGAAGGGGATGAATGCATTCTTAATGACTGTCACCTTGGAGCCTGTGGCAGTTGTTGTGGGGTATTCTACCCTACGGACTAATAAGCTAGGGCTCTAAGCTTATACGCAGATCATGACCCTTAAGATTTAACTTTTAACCTTCTACCCA
>SNQJ01S0017799.1:69504-88458 GCA_010110895.2 Picea sitchensis | reverse complement strand
CCTTCCCTAGGAGGAACAAGTTTCTTCAAAGGAAAGCTAGTAAACCTATGTGGAAGGGTCACCCGGATACCTATGATTGTCAATGGAACTTCGAAAGAGGAAGACTTTGAGATCATTAAATTTTTTGAAGACAGTGCCCCGTTTACCATGCTCATAGGAAAACCTTGGATTGATAGAGAACAAGCCAGATGAAAAGAGAAAGAAAAAATTTTGGAACAGATGAAGAAAGAGTTAAAAGACTTTATGACCAGAAGGATCGCACACTTGATTGAAGAACAGAAGAGAAGATTGTAGATATTTAATATTAGCAACCCCGATGTCGAAGCTAAGAAAACATTTGAGGATCCGCAGAAGATCGAGTTACCTATTTTTGATACATAAGAAGTATTATCAAGGAACCTTAGGAAAGACTCTCAACAACGAGAAGTATCTAAGACCACATAAGATAAACATCAGAATGGTAAAAGCATTACTGAGACGAAGCTCATGGGGAAGAAGGCTAGGAAGTTAAGAAAGAAAAGGGCTAATACTGTAAGATTACAAGAGGTTCTAGAGGACACCTCACAGCAAGAAGAATTGCAAAATTGGAGCTTCCCCGAGATATCAAAACAACAACATAGAGCACTTCGCCATGACGAAGCAATATAGCCGTTGGAACTGATATACCCGTTCGACCGCTGCTCTGAACGGATCGAAAAAAAGTTATGGGTTACCACTAGACCATTGGATAGCACCAGAACAGATAGAACGGAGTTAATGAAGGCCCCATGTCCATTGCAAGCAGTCTGTTGCTGAGATTTCCTACTTAACCCCATCACGCCATGCACCAAGAATACTTTTTTCTAACTGATAATTTGAGCACGAACCCTGAGATTTACTTATCCTGAGATCATTTCCTTACTATTCACTGTAGTCTCTGAATTCCTTTTGCACCCGAGCCAGCTAGCCCAAGTTTGTATGTCGGACGAGCTCAGCGTTGCTGAGAAAATTGTTGAATAAGTTCTAATTGATTTAATGATTGAGAGAGTCATGTCAGAATGCAAAATGTCTACAGGTGTACAAGTATCATCCTCGGGCGCACTACTATCTTCCCCCTCCACTGCTCGAGCAGGACCATCCCAATCACCTTTGGAAATATGATCTAAGCTCGGAAACGACTTCGCCACTATGAAGATGATCCCAAGCATCTTGCCTAAATATATCCCACCACTAAGAGGAACAGTGAATTGAGACAATGTACCCAGAGACTTCGACTATGATGTAGTCACTGCGTACCTCTCGAAAGGAGTGCACGTAGTTCATGTTGACCAGGAGAATCTCACCGTGCTGAAATTTAGTGATTTTAACCTTGGAGATCGCAAGGTTTACAGTATGATAGCCCCACACAAGTACATAATTATTACAAAAGGAAAGAACCCCAAGGTTGTACCGCAACAATGGACCCATAACCTTGCGTAGTCAACCCTCCTCAATGTAATGAAGATTCCACATTTCAGGAGGCATCAGGAAGTAAATGCATGCATTAGACTATTGTTGTCCTGCTACCACGGAGGATACCTATGGTTGGACCACTGCATCATTGTGGATCTGATTATGATCAATCAGATCACTGGGCTAAGCATGTAGGGCCCTGACCTATAGGAATTTTACCCTAGAAAGACTGCAGATCGCGCTCTCGTTCAACGAATAAAAGACACATATGGTGATCTGGAGAAATGCACGCAAGGTTACAAGGTAGCCTCCATTGAGAATGCAGTAGTGCGCTTTGGTTTCCAGCTGACCGCAGGAAAGTTAGTCCGAAAAAATAGACCTACACAGGTGACCGTATTTGTAGTTAACCTCGTAGGGAAGTGTGCGGAGGGACTACAAATAAAATGGGAAAAATACCTTATAAATCAGCTAGATCTTGACTGTAGACAAGCACGGGACCAAGGGTATGAGTTCCACTTTAGCTGGTTTCTCATACTCATTTCTTTCATCGCTTGGGAACTTCCCAAGGGAGCCACTTTTCTGGAGATTGAACCCTTCAAACCACTGGCCGCAAAGTTCTATACGTTGTGGTACTCCAACGACATGAACAAACAGTGGCAGTCCAATGCCTTCTTCCATGTTTACTACATTCAGTTGAAGAATTACATTTAGTCTACACCGCGCATCACACCCAACACACTTCATAGGTTTAGACCTTTGATGAAATTTAGTGCAGATCGCCACTTCACCTACATCACAATGCGCACAGATGAGCACAAACAACAACTCCAGTCATATTACAAGCTGACAGAATATGACTTGGAGGAGATTACCAAGGAATGGTCGATAGACCTCCTCGTTGCAGTAGACCCCACAGATATGTCCTGCGTAGATATCCCTGAAGCTATGGTGGATACACCAGGACTACGCAATACTAAGAAGTATGTGGAAGTTCCAGGTATCCACAGCACATCCATGAATACTTCTTCGCTCTCACCTACGAAGGGAGGTGACGAAAAAGAACTAGGGGGGCACAGAAGTTGAGAAAAACAAAGGAGAGGTTACTCCGCCTAGAGACGAGGAAGATCCCTCTAAGAAAAGGAAGACTACCCCACCCAATCCCTCATCCCAAAAGAAAGCTAAGGCCACCTAGACCACGCTTAAAACTACCCTTACGCCGGATGATTTTGACTTCTTGATTGCTTCACTGAATGATGTTTCACTAGAGCTTGCAGAAAAGAAAGAAGCAAAGCAGAAGGAGCTATTCCGTCGGGTCATGGGCGAACTCAAAGAAGTGAAACAGGCACTCCAGTCCAGCCAAGCAGTTTCTACGATGCCCTTAACAATGGAAATACCAGGAATAGACGATGATCCCACTCAATTACGCCAGATAGCCAAAAACATCGAAGCTTGCCTTCAACGAGCTCAAGAAGATATAACGCAAGCCACCCAAGCTTTGGCGCAAGAACAGAGCACACATGGAGAACAATGGAGGAAGGAAGAACAAGAGAAACTTGCCTTACAAGAAAAGTGGGAGGAGGAAAAAGCACAGCTACAGCAGAGAAAAGACCTGTTGCTAGTAGAGCAACTTGAAGTACAGGAAAGAGTTCACAAAGCACTGCGCTTTGTGATGATCATAGAAGTGAAGATGGAAGATCGTCTCCCACAACAAGTGACCCAACTGGAAGAAGTAATCCAACAACTTAAATAGTGCATCACAGACCTGGAGCTCCGCACCATGCCTAAGACACCCAAAGAGATAAGAGATCTAAGAGAGGCCACTGCTCGAAGTGCAATCGACCGATTAAAAACCCCGGATTTAGAATGTAGGAAGCTAATCACTAGAAGCACCCAGACTTATGAAACCCTCGCAGAGAATCCAGAATTGCAGACATTGGAGGCACAACTCCAAGAAGAAAAGTAGCATGCAGATGTGCTACAAGCGCATCTAAATCCCATGACCCCAGTCAAAAGAATGAAGAGGTTCGCAGAACAACACACAACCCAACAACAAGTACACACACTTCAAAGTAAATTAATGGAAGTCTCTCAATGACTGCAACCACTCCAAGAGAAGGCATGCCAACTATTCGCCAAAATTGAAAGCCAGGGAGTTGAACTCGAACAAGATTTCATCATTTCATAACAATGCCTGAAAGGACCACTCAATGACACAATAATACAGGAATTTACTGAACAAGGGGATGTCACACTGCAACAGGTCAAAGCAGCTCGAGCCAAGATCGAGGCATTCGAAGCAGAATTGGTCAAACCTAAGTGACTCAGGACGAGTCACAAGTGAGTGTTGGGGGCTTGTTGGCCCTTGACGAAGTTATGAAGAATACTTGGTCATACTTGACCACTTTTGGGATTGTGATAGCTTACCAAGGAAGGAGCGCAAAGCGAAGTGGAAAGTAACGAAGCAAGACCTATTTTTGGGTCCATTTTAGGGTTTTGGGTTGATGTAACAGGAAAGGGATGTCGGCCTGTGGGTTTACCCATGGTTAGGCCCATTTTGTAATCTATAAATAGGAAATGTAAATAGAGGAGAATCATAGTAATGTAGACATATATGTGATGTATAACTGAAATCTTAGTGCTAGTAACTAGATCTATGTGATCAGATGTATCTTAGAGTGATTTGTGCATGAGATCGAAAATCTAAGTGCAAGTTGTTTTAGTCTTGTGCTGAAGAGAAAGGAGGAAGGATCTAGCGAGCTACGTAGATATTTTGTCGTGTGCGAAGTAAGGGTCATTGAAGCTCTGTGTTGTAACTGCTTGACCGAGATAATATAAAGAAGACTTTGTGGACGTAGCCCAAGGGTGGGGGTGAACCACGGTAACTGTGTGTATAGTGCTTTTTGCTTCAATCTAATGTGTTTATCTCTTTCTTGGCTAAGTGCTTGATGTGATTAAGTAGATCTAGTTATGCTCTATGTTGATGATATATGAATGAATGTTAGATCTAATATATAATATGCTTAGTTCTTGAACTATTGAATCTAACCTATATTTCTATGGCTAAGTATTGAATCATCTTTAGTATAAGTATTCACTGTGATGCTCTGTGTTATTTGCGAAGTACCAGATGGGTTAAATATTGATGAAGGATCTATGTTAAGTGCCCTATAAAAGATATAATCACAAATCAGTGTCCCAACTAAGGTTGTAGACATCTGAGTCCTGCAACCACCCCTACCTCTACCTCAAGTGAGACTTCATTTGCTTCGCAGGTGTTGCCGAAAGGGCCGGTAGTTAGGGTTTTGATGGTGCACTCTTGATCGTTGAACCCTGGGTATTCCCCTGTGCCAACACAGCACAAAGAAACTAGTTCTATGTGAGATTGAATAATCATTGTTTACAAAAGTGTTCTCAGTGCAACACTCGACGGGATAAATAAATAACATCATAACGGATTCCTACAATGGGTCGGAATGACTCAATCAATGCAATTCCATCTGTTATGGCCCGGTCCCAACGGTCTAATGGTGATATTTCTAGCCATAACTGCGGTTCGAGCCATTATGGATCCTTAGTCTAATTGTCAAGATGCCTCCAATGGTCATATTGCTTCATCATGGTGAAGTGCCAATTTATGTTGTTCTGATATCTGACGAAGTTCAAGTTCTACAAATATTTCTTCTGTGTAGTTCTCTCTAGAACTTCTTGCAATTTTTCTAACTTTCCTTTCTTCTTACTGAGATTTCTAGCTTTCTTTGTTGTGATTTGAGTCATTGGGTTCCTCTTTCCATTTTTATTCTTATCTCCTCTTAGTATAGTAACTTCGCACTACTGTGGGTCGTTCAAGGATTATGAGAGTAATACTTCTTCTCTTTCTGGAGTGGGTGCTTTACTCTCTTGTACAGACATGTGTTTCAAATCTTCATGTGTTCTTTCAACTTGGATGTCTAGATCTCTGGTCCTCAGTATCTTCAACCGGTCCTCTTGTTCTTCTAGTAAGTGTGTTATTCTCCTATCCATGAAATCCCTTATTTCTTTCTTTTTCTGTTCTAGATCCTCCTCTTCTTTTTTCCTTCGTATCTGATCTTTCTCAATCCATGTTTTTCCTAGAAAAATAGAAAATGGGGCTATGTTTTCAACAAATTTAACGATCTCAAATTCTTCCTCTGTCGAAGTTCCATGAGCACTCATAGACGTCTAGGTAAGTCTTCCACATTGGGTTATCAACTTTCCTCTAAATATTCCTATTCCTCCCAATGAAGGAAACATAGCAGGCTTTCCCAAAATTTCCCAAGTTCTTTTTGTCATGATATTCACCTGTGTTTCTTCATCCAAAACACAGTCTATGTCGAAGTATCCTATTCTTGTTTCTATGCACTCCTTTTATTTTAAGATCTTTGATAAGTTGATGTCTCTGTGATCATTCAGGGTTTCTTTCAACATATCCATCATATCCTTAGTTTCTTGGTCTGTCTCATGGTTTTCTTGTCTCATGTTCATATTTTCAACTTTGGAAATCATTCTAGGGCAATCCAAAACTTCATTCTCCATATATTTACAACAAATACAACTAGGACCTCTACCAAGGAATTCTTTAGCAAGATGTCTCGGTCTTCTACAAAAGAGTTTATCCTCTCTTTCTTTTGAATGATCCACACCCTTTCTTGTACTACGCACTAGGATTAGAGTAACTAACCTGCAAAAAATTCTTTTTAGGGTCTTGCATCCGTTTGTTAGTTCAAACATTCTTTCTATGCATAGGAATACCATATCTTTCACTATTTCTATCATATATACTCATGTCCAATATTCTTTCTTCTAGTTGCTCCCTAGTTCTCACACTAGGAAAAAATCTATTAAGCATTCCTAGATCCATTCTTTTGAAACAAAAATTTCCACTTATCTTACCTTTCTCAGAGAACATATCTTTAAGATCTTACCTCTTTTCTTCATATCTGATTCCTTTCTTAGCACAGGGCTTCGCAAGTCAAGTAGAATACTGCGCACTAAAGAAACAGATCTACGTACAGATCTTTCTCTTTTCTTCAGTTCCCAGCAATCATAGTTTCAGGTTCCAACAATGGAACCATTTGTTGGCACAAGGGCATCCCTAAGGTTCAACGCTTCAACAACGCACCAAAAAAACCCTAACTATTGGCCCTTTCGGCAACACCTGTGAAGCAGATGAAGTCTCACCCAAGGTAGAGGCAGAGGTGGTTGTAGGACTCAAGTGTCTACAACCTAGCTGGGACACAGATATGTTATTATAACACTTAACAGAGAACTTAGCAATTAACATTCATCGATATTTAACCCTTATTCACATCGCAAGTCAAAACCCTAATTACATAACAATGCAATATTCACAACATCTAACACATCCAAGCACTTAGCATATAGAAATAGACCAGATCTAACATTCTTTCACATTACTAAGAACTAAGCTACTCTTATATCATATGCATATAACATATATCACTGTACTAAGCATAAACCCTATCAATAACATAGAAATCATAATGCACAAAGCAACCATAACACAATGTGTACGTGGTTAACCCCAATGTGGGGCTACGTAAACCAACTCTTCTTCTTCTTTATTGTCTTCTGTCAATCTCTTTACATGCATAGAGCCACCATCTAACTCCGCATAGGACAGGAGATCTGCGCGCACCTCGCCAGGTCCTCCTTCCCGGAGCTAGGTTACAACACAACTCCTTCCTACAGTCTACACACAGGATTCTTACAATCACTAGCACTTAGCTCTACAAGGTCTCAACATACACAATATGCACAAAGCATTCACTAGTGTTCTCACTTAGCACTCTGGCTTACAACTTCTCCTTTTCTTACATCGCCTAGCTTTCTATTCATACATTTACAAAAGGCCTAAACAAGGGTAAAACCCATGGGCTGATATCCCCATACCTGTTACATGAACCCTAACCCAAAAAGGCCTTCAAAAATGGGGCGAGATCCCGTGATCTCTGCTTCGCCTTGTGCTCTATCTTCGACCAGCCTGTCGAAGTCCCAAAATTGGTCAAACATGACCAAGGTTCTCAAAAATTGGTCAAGGGCCAATAGGCCCCCAAAACTCACCTGTGACTTGTCCCGAGTCACTATGATTTGGGTAACTCTGCCTCAAAGGCCTCGAGTAAATCTGACTGGCATCTTATTCTTTACCCTGTACTTTGGGCATACGTAACCTTGATAAAGACTTCCACCAATTTCCCTCTTTTTCATTCAGTACATAGCATGGAGTCAATTCTTCCAATTGAATGAAAAATCCCTTCCCTCAAGTTGGTAATTCAGCTCCTACCTGACACATCCGATCTTGAAGAATGCCTCATACACCTGGAGAATCTCAATGAGAAGTGTCGAGATGCATCTACAACTATCGAAGAGAATAAACGACGTGTCAAGGTTCATTATGATAAGTCTTTCGGTTCCCGACAGTACATTGAGGGTGACTTGGTTCTCCTTTATGACCAAGCCAAAGAATCATTGGGGGCAGGCAAGTTCAATCCCATGTGGCATGGTCCTTATATCATGTTACTTGTATTAGAGAAAGGAGCCTATGAATTGGAATATTATGAAGGGAATATTCTAGATGAGCTCAGAAATGGGATCTACCTTAAAAGGTATTACACTTGAGCCCTCAAGCTTGGGTGTGACCTTTTGTATACTAGTGTATATACATCTTTTCATTTGTGTCAACGACTTGCTTATCAAGTTTTCCCTTGGTTGGAATATGTCAATGGAGTCTTCAATTTACTTAGGATTTGTGAACTATGTTAGTCATCATACGTATAACATGGCTTCCACCATTTGGGTCATTTACTCACCCAAGGGCCAACTGGTGTCTTCATGTGGCGTTCATCTAGAGTCATCAATGAATAATGTGGTTGAGTATAGCATTGTTATAGAGCTATTACATGATGAAATTTCACATGGTGTTCAGTCTTTAGAGGTTCAACTAGACTCCCATTTAGTCATATGTCAATTGAACATCAGTTATCATGTGCGAGATCCTACTCTACTTGGAAAATTCCTACAAGTACGACTTTTGGAACAATACTTTCATTTTCTTACTTATAATCACATACCTAGAAGTTCTAATCATTTATCTGATGTGTATGTTAATTATATTTTAGATTGGAATTTGTCACATAACTAAGTAAAGAAAACACTTTCCTGCATGTACACATTGTAACATATATAAGTAAAGTCGAAGACCAAAATTTATATATTTCATCCTTTCGAGTTAAAAAAATATGGTGTCATAGTACAAAATGAGGCTTACGCCCTCAAAATACATGTATGGTAGGTATATAATATGACCATGGAATCTACACCTATGGAACCGTATGTGTATCATGATAGAAAAATATAACGTTTGTGAGACACTGGAAGAGTCACAACCACGCATGAGGTACACCCACTACTTGTTGGGTATGTGTTATATTCTTTGCATGTGTGTGTGGGGGCGCGTCAGATATGACAACTGCGTCTGACGAACCCTCTAGCAGTGGTCTTTGTGTCATGTGCATTGAGAGCTTTCCTAGGGGGGTCCCGGGGGGGGCAGGTATGCCCCCCCTGGTTACACGTAGCGTTTGGGGCAGTGCCCCCAAATTTTTTCATGGGCAGTTTTTGCTATTTTTAGCGGTTTTGTAAATTAATCTCGGATTAAGGGATTAGGGTTTTGGTATCTATGGAATACCTAAAAATATTGTATATATTGTATGGTGAATGGTGAAATTCGACATAATGAATATAAGAAAGGTTTTCCCAATTGAGGGTTTCTAGTATAAAATCTCTGTGTACTCTGTGTATGATCCATTGATTTAATTATGCTTTGCTTAAGAATCTATATGAATTTCTTTACTTCACAAGTTTAAAACTTACACTACTTTTCATTGCATCACCTATGGAATATCCTCCACTTGAACCATAGGAATGATGTGCATCAATTGAGATAGGTTCCCTTGCACATTTTGCAACACTCTCTACACATCTCTGACCACTTTCTCATATCCTCAGTCCCTCTGTTAATGTCATGGGAATCCATTTGGCCATTGTGGACCTACATCTATGTAAAAAAGAAATTTTTAATACTTGATACCACACAAAAATATTTGTGTTTTTTATTTTTATTGAAAAACACAAAAAAATGAAATATATAAAAACATGTCTTACCAATATCACTGTAGGTGGAACCTAGTGGAAAAGGCATGTCCAGATCCCCTCTATATTCGATCCCACCATAAGGGTAGTCGTCAATGGCTATGACCTGTCAGTTCCACTAGGAAAATAACTTATCATTGTAGGGGGTTGGAATCCTACCACCTCCTAGCCACCTCATCACGTCTGTCCACAGTGACATGGTTGGATCACAATGTCCATGTGGGGTACTATATACTCTAGGGATCAATCATGGAACCCTCTCAAAGAAAAAAATACAAAGAATGGATGGAAATATGAGATTTCTCATTTTCCCTTATTTTCAATCCGTCAACTGGCTCTTCATGTTATCCAACAATGAGGTACACTAGTCATAAACAGTGGGTCTTAAACACTCCATCACATAGAAAATGAGTTGCCTTGATGCATGGTGCAATGAGGTTGACCCTGAAATCTATGTGAGTATAATAACGACGATATTTAATATTAGGTTCTCGATCTCCATGATTGGGAGTTGGCTCCCTACTTTATATGTGTCTGCAACACAGTGGGTGGAAATGTACTCTTCCATATTCATACCACCCTCAGCCCCTCGAGCCTTGATATTCACTACCTATCCTCGACAAGACAATCTCGTGATAAAGTATATATTGTCCACTTTAATCCTCAATGATTTCCCATCGAGGTTGAAGGACTCTGACTCCAGATCCCAATAGTTTACTAAAAACTAGAGTAACCTCACTTGAGCCCCCATTCCCTTGAGAGTCCAAAATTTATAAAGGCCACATCTCTTTAAATATTGTTGGGCCCTTACATCCCTTCCCACTATTTCATCTATCTTTTCATGCTCCCTCTCCCTCCATTCAATCACCATCCTGCAAAGGAGAAACCATTTTTTGAGTTAAAACCTTTCAAAAATGTTGTTCACACACTTATACACAGGCTAACTTGGTAAAAATTGCATATAGGGATACATATACATGTGCAGACTTCAGGTTTCCCATGTATATGGGATCGTATACATGACCTAATGAACTGTCACCCGCATACGCCCTATTTTCCATGTTACTCCCTCTAATACTAAAACATTGGGGCCTAAATTGAAATTTAAACCATTGAAATTGAAGTAGAGGGGATGGGAACTTACTTGGTCCAGATGGTTATTGATTTCATTGATCATAGCTCCCACAATTGAAACTTGAAGATCGCGCTAAAAATGGCCTAAATGCCCTATGTGGGTGAAAAATCTCAAATGGTATGGTAAAATGGTTTATTTTTACTATTAGTAGAATTTTTTTACCCACTTCCTATAGTTTGTGCTAATTTTTTACCTTATGGACTAATAGTGCAGTGGAAAGAATTGGTTTTTGGTGGTTTTCTCTAGGACTTTTTGTGGTTTCCAACAACATATCACCCGTTCATGCCTTCAACATGTATAGTCATTCACTGACATATAGGATAGGTTCTCACTCCATTTTGCACTCTTGCATCATCCTATGAATTTGATCCATACAACCTAGGTACGAACCCATTTATTAATGACACAAAACTTTCTTACTACTACTATAAGTGTCATTGTTAAGTGGTAGAGGCTTACCAAAAATGGGTTCCCTAGTTAGAATATTTGTGCCATTTGGTGCCCATGCAAAAGTTATTCCATAGGACCAAGAGTTCCTTATAGTCCTGATATGACTTTGCATTCAAATCCCATATTCTTACTCACAAGCATTCTGACCTTTACCTATGGAATCCCCCCAAGTCTTGGTTAAGCTCTTTTTCGACTCTCGAAAAAATGAAAAGATTTCCAAGTGAACTTGTCTCTTTCACACTCGTTAAATGGATTTGAAAGGACGTCTATTTGGTATAAGTTTAACCCTTTTCTAGACCAGGTAGAATACTTAGGAAAAATGAATACTCTTGTCACCATTGGCTAGAAGAGTTCTCCTAGGTATTATTTTGTACTTTTTCAGGCCTAGGGGACTAGATCTACGAAAAAGGACATTTTTTGGAGTTACATTTTAATCACATTCCATCATCCTGCTTGCAGTATTGAGATTATTGTTGGTTTCCTCTCTCTCGTTATAATTCTCTTATCTCGAAAATTTTCATCACTAGCTAGGTAGAGACTTCTATATATCCTTTGTAGCTTGACACCCTATACCCTAAGAGGAAACATCCCCCCGGGTGTCCATGACCTACATGCACTTCCTTTCAATGAGCATAGGTATGTTCCACTGTTTGGAGATAGTTGCTTACTTGCAACACTCATTTCCTCTCATGTATCATAACATTTCTTTTCCTATGAAAAAACAAAAATAGGCAAGTAGGAAAAGAATAGTATCCCATATCGATAGAAGTCGTGTCTCCTTTGAACAAATCACAAAATATTGAGTCCACTTTCATCCAAAGTTTGGTTTTAGCTTGAACTTAGGAAGTTGAGCTCATTACTTATACTTTACTCCTCTGAATGGTTATTTGTCCAGTCCGTATAGAGAGTTTGTTGATGCCTCCTGCATCATGAATTTTTATCATCAATTCTATGTTTCCCGAGTTATCCATATGTATCATCCTTTTGTTCAAAGGAAGTCTATAAGCCTATGTCGGCCATTTCTCATAACTCTTGAATTTGCATGTCGGTTGATATGTATTTTATGAGCAGAACGAAATGAGTAAAGATTATTAAAAGATGCTTAACACAAAATAACAAACATACAGTAAAACGGGTTTTCTATTCAATAAGGAAATAAGCTAAAACTATAAAATGCAACAGAAAACAAGCTTGCTAGAATGGTGGTGTCTTATCTCTGAGAAGAGATGTGACGGTTGCGCTCATTCGCAAGAAGATGGTTACAATGAGGCTCTCAAGGACTTTTACAATAAATAGGAATGTCAAAAACCATAGACATCCAAAAACCTAACCTTAGGAGATGAAGCGCCAAAAGTCATGTGGGTCCCATTTGGGTAAGTTAGTACATCAACTTCCCGGGGTCGTAACTTTTGCATACGATCTTTGTTTTAGGCACACGATATCCCATTGAAAAGGTCTAACCGAGAAGAAGAATTTTCTACTAGCTCGGGTCAGTGCCTTTGGCAGTCACCTAGGCCCCAAATCCCCAAAAAAACATCGTTTAGGGCCTCAAAATGGCCCCGGAAGTTTGGAACCCGAAAAACTGCCAAGGTGGAAAACTGTTTTTCGAGCCACAAGAATAGGTGGGTGGCCACCGATATCCACCTAGATCATCATCCATACCCTCAGTGTATCTCATATTCACATTAATTTGTAGTCCTACCATGCACCCTGGTCCTAGTTTCATTATGGGTAGGTAACCTTGAACCCAACAGTTGACATCTCCTCATTGGTCGTTGACTGGGGGATTTCCCTTGTGTTCGAAGATAGGAAATATATTCACACATTGGGAATTTTGAAGTGGCTTGGATTCCATTATCCTTATTGGTGGTTTCCTCATCTTTGTTGACAATTTTCCTTATTGGATGTTATTCAGAGGGTCTCTTTCATGCACTACTTACATTTGGTGCATGTGAGGGACACACAAGGTCGTTGGTTCATGAGTATCCTATTCATCCAATATCCTCCTAATCATCAATATATTTCTTTGTACCTCGTGTTGAACAATGATAGATTCCCTAATCCTCTCCTTTCAACGGGTCTCCTTCCATCAAATTCATCTCATCTATTCTGGAAATGAGACCTAGAGTTTTATGAGTACCTAGAGGCTTGAATTCATCAATGGTAGGTTCACCCACCATCGACAGTTGGGAATACATCAATGTCTATTGATCGATGTATTATTTAAGTGTTCGACCTCAACACCTTTATTCACACTTGTAGAATGTACTCGGTGCCTTGATGCCTACTTTCATTATCGGTAGGTTGTATCGTGTTTGTTAATGATATACCTTAATGATCAGTAATCAAATGGACTATCATTTTGTTTGACCTCAACTCCTCTATTCACATGATGTAGATTTGCACCTTTGGCGGATAGTGTAGAATAAATCCAACTTACAGTAGCAACATTCTTAATTCGTTGTTGTCTTTCATTGAACTAATACCTATATGACTTCAGTGATCATGGGAGATCAAATTATAATCCATTGTACACAGATATCTTCAAATTGATTTTGAGACTGGATTCCACTGTTCCTTGCTCGTGACTATGAAAGAGTATGGCATATGTTTGCTTTGTATTATCTATTCATGGCCATGACAACTATTTGATATATTTCCACATGGATTTGCAGTGTAATTCAGATTGGAAGCCATGTGTACAAAGTCATTATGGACTGTAATAATCTCATGAGTAACTAGTACTTCCAAATGAGTCTCCATTACTCCACTTCTAGGAATTATAATGTATTTCAGTCATAGAAGATACTCCTCTAACCTCACACATTAGGGGACATCTATTACAACAAACTTTACCTCACCCCATGCAACTTGCTTGGATGGCCTTTCCATTTCCCTATGAAAACTTGAAGTCCCCTTTTTCACCTTCCAAAGCCAAAAAAACATATTTTTCCACATATACGTTCCCTATCAGTTATACAACAAGTGTATACATAGGTTTCTCCACTACATCCCGTGTACATCGGGTTTGGTGCTCAAAATTAAAAATAATTTCAGGTTTTCATGCCATGTCATGAGATCCATGATCCTTGACCTTCCATATACAGGAAATGCTCTGACTCGGCCCTTCAGTTCAATGTGAAGGCTATAAATTGATCCATATACAAGCCTTGAGGGATTAAATAATTCAACTTTGAGAGCAAAGACACTCAAGATAAATTTCACCTCATATTGAGTCTGCATCCCTTTGTCCTTGAAAGTATGAACTCCTTGTTCATCCCCCAAGCTCTTCCTTATTTGTGATGGAGAACCTCATCAACTCCTTTATATGATCTTGTCTTTGGTGGAGGCCCAACTAGAGGGACTTAGTTTCTCAATTCCGATATGTGTCATTACTGAATTTTGTCACTTGTGTACTTATGCTTATTATTTTTAATAGAAATACTCTTTTCTCATCTAATTGATATCTTGCAAATATTTGAATTATTATTCCATGGGTTTATTTGTCATGTATGTTAATGGACTATGCTAAAATTATATATTATCACCATATGCTTGTGTATCTTGGTTTTTTAGGAAAAGTTGCAGGTATAAAGCTTTGGGTTGCATGATCAATGGTGGTCTTCATCAAACTTCCGGACGAGGTAATCTCTTGGCCTTGTCTTGTTAGAATTTCATTTATATAGAAAACTTGGGATTGGAGTTGATTTTTGTGTGTCTTTTCGTCTATTATGGTTTACTCATTTACATAGAGAGATTTTCCTCGTAACAATGGAGTTTCAAACTATGAAATTTTCAGTAGTTTAGGAAGTCATATTAGAGTACTACAGGACAAAAAATTCAACCTCAAAAGGGCTCAAATTTTAGAGATATGCCAGGGGAAAACTTAGCCATATATAAATTCTCTAATTTAGGGTTTGAAAGGTATGTACATTACAATTGGCATAAATTTTGATTGGAAGATATATTTTTGGTGATTGAAAATTTATGATAAAGGGAAAAAAATAGTATTATTGTTATTTTTTCACATGGTTCCAAAGGGTGCTCCAAATTTTACTTCACCATATAAACCTTCAGAGAGCTCAAACATGACTAAAAAAGATGAAAAATAGATTTTTCACCAAATGGAACAATTGGAAAAGAGGGTGAATGAAAATAGGGAACATATGGTAAAGAATATGGAAAAGAAAATGGATGAAAATATGGAACAAAGGGAAAACAAGATGGATGAAAAGATGTAATATTTGAAAAAAACCATGTCTTCCATCTTCTTACATATCCTAGATGAGAGAATCCCTAAAGGAGATATCAAGACACAAGGAAATTGTGAAAATGTGGAGGAAATAAATATTGAGTCCTAGAATAATGATTATTTATCATCTCCATATCCACATCATTGAGGGTTCAATGTGGCACCAAGGAACTACTTAATTCCCAAGATTGATATGAGGAAGTTTGATGGAAAAGATCCTATAACATGGATATTCTATATTGAGAAATTATTTGATCTACACCAAGTGCCAACCTTACAAAAGGTAACTCTTGCATCCTTTTATTTATAAAATGATTGATTTGTCTAGTATCAATGGATTTGTAAAATAAAAAAGGATTATATTTTCTCTTGGTCCATTTTTACGAATGAATTGATAGCACATTATGGGGATATTAAGAAAAATATGTTCTTTAGTCAATTGATAAATATTCGACAAAGAGGTCCAATTACAGATCACATTAAACCATTCCAAAAACTAAGTCTCAGGGTAAAGAACATCTCATAGGATAATTTGTTGGATCTATTTATGGGGACTTTAAAGGAGAGAATCCAACATGAGGTGTATCTCTTGGAACCTAAATCCCTAAAGCATTCTTTCAGTTTAGCAAGGAAAGTTGAAAGTAAAAATATGGCTACTAAAAGAGTGGTCACTAACGACTATATACAACACTATGTTTTCTCGTAACATCACTCAACCGACAAGGTTGATACCTCAAAAAATGGATGAAATAATAGCAAAGGGACTATGTTTCAATTGTGACAGTGAGTACAGTAAGGGGCATAAATGTGGCGAGAATAAGTTATTTTACATAGACTGTGAAGAGGAAGAATATCAAGAATTGGAACCATCACAATATCTAGAGCTAGAAGAGACTACTCAAACAATATCTTTCCATGCATTGGCTGGCATTAGTACTACACAAACCCTCAAGATAGAATGATATATCAAAAATAAAAAGGTAACACTGTTGATTGATTATGGTAGTACCCATATCTTCATCAAATACAAATGAGAAATGATTGCAAATGGAGGTACCATAAAATTTTCAGGGAAATTCCATAGTATTAACCTCAATATGGGGGAGTATTTAGTGGATAGTCCTATGTTTGCAATTGAAATGGGTGGTTTTGATGTTGTATTAGGGGTCGAATGGTTAAAATCATTGGGAATAGTGTCCCTTAATTTTAAATATATTTTCATGAGATTTTCCTTAGAAGGAAAGGAAATTGAACTTAGAGGTATCCAAGGGAAACCCTCTAAAGTGATAAGCTCTAACAACTTGACAAAATTAGCCAAAAAGTGACACCATGGTGTAATTGCAGAATTGTGCTCACTAGATGTTCAAACATCTATATCATCTATTCTATTGGATCTCCAAAAGTTATCAACAATCATTCCAAGTTATTTGGAGAGATGCCTAAGGGTATTCCACTTGCTCGAGATCATGACCGTGCTATTTATTTGCAACCAAGAATTGTACCACCTAACATTAGTCATTACATATATCCATATTCATAGAAGAGTGAGATTGAGCATATGATTCAATATATGTTAGAGGCCACCATCATTCAACCTAGCCAAAGGGCTTTATCTTCACTAGTGGTGATGGTTACAAAAAAGGATGGTTTATGGAGTATGTGTCCAAATTATAGATATATCAATAAAATGACCATCAAAGATAAGTTCCCTATTCCTATCATTGATGAATTATTAGATGAATTGCATGTATAAATTTTATTTACTAAGTTGGATCTTTGTTCAAGATATCATCAAATAAAAAAGAGAGAAAAGGTATGAAATTTATTGCAATATTTAGAGTTAAAGGTTTGAATGGTATTTGATTTGAAATGAAAGCTAGAAGGTATGGCTATAAGAAAATATAAACAAGATAGATTAAGAATATCACTATGTAATATATATGTCATTAATTATATGAAACCTACCACTTTCTTAGTATTCACCTTCTTCATCATTGAACATTGTTATTTTGTTACTATTTACCTTATTTCTTATGTAACTATTGAAGTTTCCTTTTTGATGTACTCTCTAGGTTATAGATGTAACTTAGTAAATTTCAAATGATTAAATTCATATAAAACATATACATATAAATAATGATGATTGTCTAAAGTTTTCATGTGATCTCCTTCATTTAGAACCAACCTAGATCCCATATTAACTTTGGATCTATCAAGTTCTAAGAGGGATCAAATCCCTTGAGGTGAAAACCTTTCTAGAATACAAAACTTGAGGAAAGGTTTCACCTCAAGGGATTTTATCCCTCTTGGTGCTTGATAGATCCAAAGTTAAGATGGATCCTCAGTAGTTCTAGTAATAGGAGACCATGTTAAAACTTTAGATGATCATCATTATATATACGTATACATTTTAGATGAATGAAAATCTTTGAAATTATTTAGTATCATCTATAACCTAGAGATTACTATCAAGAAGGTCATTTCAAAAGTTACACGGGGAATTAGGTGAATAGTAACAAAATAACAATGTTCAATGATGAAGAAGGTGAATAGTAAGAAAACAATATGATGCATATAATTAATGACAAGTAGATCACATAGTGATCTTGTCAAACTATATTCTTCATATTTGCGTATAGCCACACTTTCTATCTTTCGTGTGTTTTCATATCAATCATATGATAAAGGAGGTTCATATCGAAGACCATTCAAACCTTTAACTCAAGATATTTTCGTAAAGGTCATCCCATAACTCTCTTGTTGGGAATGTGTTATATTATTTGAAATATTATCCCCATGCACTATGTGTTGTGTCGGGGGGGTCACAGGGGAGGCTGAAAAAGCCCTCGAAAAAAAATCCATTGTTTTGGCCTATTTTGGTATTTTTAGGCCCATTGTAATCTAATTTTGTTTAAGGAATTACAGTTGTAACCTAATCTAGTTTGATGGATTAGGGTTTTGGATGCAATAGAATGTTATATATTGTGTTGTGAATTGTGAAGTTAATACAATGAGAAATATAGTCATGGCTCTATGGTTTGTTGGTTTTCCCAGTTAAGGGTTTCAATGGTAAATATGTGAGTATTGTATGTGACTTCTATTGTTATTCTTTATTTTTTTATAAAGATTCTATATGCATTATTTTACTACAAAGGTTTAAAACTTACATCTCTTTCTTCCAATATTAATAGTTTCTTTCTCTAGCATTAATTCTTGTGATCACATAAATCACATAAATCAATGCACTAAAATAAATTTTATCCATTGTAATAATACTGAAATTAATTCACTATAGTAAGAAACAAATAACTTAGTTAGAAATTATTGACTTTAAGAACATTGAATCTATGAAATTTAATGAATTCAATGCATGAAGCACTGAAATCAATTTTATCTATTGTACAAACATTGAAATTAATGTACTATACTAAAATAAATGGAAATAAAAACTTATTCCATTATACAAATACCAAATTCAATGTTGGTATCCGTTGTACAAATA
>SNQJ01S0017799.1:25091-69454 GCA_010110895.2 Picea sitchensis | reverse complement strand
TTCTAGTAATAGGAGACCATGTTAAAACTTTAGATGATCATCATTATATATACGTATACATTTTAGATGAATGAAAATCTTTGAAATTATTTAGTATCATCTATAACCTAGAGATTACTATCAAGAAGATCACTTCAAAAGTTACACGGGGAATTAGGTGAATAGTAACAAAATAACAATGTTCAATGATGAAGAAGGTGAATAGTAAGAAAACAATATGATGCATATAATTAATGACAAGTAGATCACATAGTGATCTTGTCAATCTATATTCTTCATATTTTCTTATAGCCACACTTTCTATCTTTCGTGTGTTTTCATATCAATCATATGAGAAAGGAGGTTCATATCGAAGACCATTCAAACCTTTAACTCAAGATATTGTAGTAAAGGTCATCCAATAACTCTCTTGTTGGGAATGTGTTATATTCTTTGCAATATTATCCCCATGCACTATGTGTTGTGTCAAGGGGGTCACAGGGGAGGCTAAAAAAGACCTCAAAAAAAATCCATTTTTTTGGCCTATTTTGGTATTTTTAGGCCCATTGTAATCTAATTTTGTTTAAGGAATTACATTTGTAACCTAATCTAGTTTGATGGATTAGGGTTTTGGATGCAATAGAATGTTATATATTGTGTTGTAAATTGTGAAGTTAATACAATGAGAAATATAGTCATGGCTCTATGGTTTGTTGGTTTTCCCAATTAAGGGTTTCAATGGTAAATATGTGAGTATTTTCTATGACTTCTATTGTTATTCTTTATTTTTTTATAAAGATTCTATATGCATTATTTTACTACAAAGGTTTAAAACTTACATCTCTTTCTTCCAATATTAATAGTTTCTTTCTCTAGCATTAATTCTCGTGACCACATAAATCACATAAATCAATGCACTAAAATAAATTTTATCCATTATAATAATATTGAAATTAATTCACTATGGTAAGAAACAAATAACTTAGTTAGAAATTATTGACTTTAAGAACACTGAATCTATGAAATTTAACGAATTCAATGCATGAAGCACTGAAATCAATTTTATCTATTGTACAAACATTGAAATTAATGTACTATACTAAAATAAATGGAAATAAAAACTTATTCCATTATACAAATACCAAATTCAATGTTGGTATCCGTTGTACAAATACAAAATTCAATGTTGGTATCCATTGTACAAACGTTGAAATTAACGCACTATCAATTTTATTCATTGTACATCTTCAACATCAACCACACAGGCCATGTTGTAGGTTTTAGAGGTTTAGAATACTACTTTTATCATTTTTTAAATTGATGCAATGAATCATTTTGCATTGTATGATCATTGAAATGAATGCATTGATCAAGAAGAGAAATGGAAAGGAAAGCTAGGTGATCATGGGCATCTCCACCAAAGGATTGATGGTCAAGATTCATATGACGGATCTACACATAAATGTCTCCAACTGGGGAGTTATGTTTCCTCTCTCACTCTCCTTGAAGATAAATGTAATACTATCATGAAACCCTAAGCTACCCTTCAATCTCATTACCACACTTCCAAAAATTTCATCACGTCAATCATATTAATGTCTACAAGTCATCTAGAATATGTTTATCTTGTATATGACTCTTTCACCTCATACATGGTATCAAATCAAATGTCTCTATGTGTATTTTCATTTCTAGTTCTTGGTTCTTACTCTCTCTTCTACTCAAGCAACTTCTTTGATCCCATACACACATTTCCAATAGTTAGTGTGCCTCCATAAATATTCTTAACAAACGGATTTTGTAGTTGTTAAATGCCATCCTTTGAAACATATATCTAATTTAGTTAATCCAAATCTCAATCCTCTATATTACTTAACTTGACTATTTTTTGAATCACAAAACAACGTCAAATACATATGCATTATAAATTTGTTTACGTCCACTTCACATTGTTGATAAATTCAAATCACCAATGGATACTATTTCTTTCTAAGTTGACTATCCAGTATGATCTATGTAGTCATATTTGCATTCCATGCATGATGCATGTTATATTATTTCCAAGTTCTAGTGCCCGTCATTTGTATTCAAATGATGATCATGTTATTGCCATGCCTAGAAGAAAACCAAATATGTATGCTTTGTTACTTTATCTTTTTTCAAATGTTGGTTTGGGGTCATGGACAATTTTAGGTTTTATATTTCTCCTTTTATCATTTCTTAAATCAATTCACTAAATAATTTTTCACTGTACCATTATTGTAATTAATGCACTAAATAATTTTTCATTGTACATTACTGTAATCAATGCATTAATCAAGAAGAGAAATGGAAAGGAAAGTTATGTGGTTATGGACTTCCTCAATGAGGATTAAAGGCCTAGGATTATTCCATATTCATAGGAATGATCTACACATAAATTTCACCAACTAATTCATTATGGTTTTGTGTTACTTCTCCAAATAACATAAAGAGAAATATTTTGAAAAAGTCAATAAATTATCTCATAGGAATATTCCAAGCATGTTTGTGTGATGTTGGAAGCGCTACTTACTTGTTAACAACCCTTCGATATTGTGCATATAGAATGTTTACTTTGATGGGGAATATGCCCTGATTATGGTAATAGAATTACATTAAACACTCTATGCACATTTTAAATTTATTTTCCACAACCTCCTACATAAATCTTCAGAGTATATTATATTGCAAATTTTTATCAATTTCATCTAAGGAAAAATATATATTATGCTTTAACTTGGATTTTGAAAGTAGAAACACACAATTAAATGGATGTATTACCCTAACCTAAGGACTTCCAAAATAGCATCAAACATTTAAAGGGAAATATGACTAAGAAAACTTAATCCTTTGAACTTCATTCAATAATTTTTAATGCCTCCCATTTAGAAAGCTTGTTAAAAATAAAGTGCATGTGAAATTATAATTATGCAATAGCGATGTCTATATTCATTTTGAAATAATTTTCAACATGACAAGTTGAGGGTGAATCCAAATCCATCACTAAAACAAATATTAAAAATAAATGTTGTTACAATAATGGACAACAAACATGCATGTAATGATCTAAATCATCTAAGAAAAATGTGCCTATTATGTTCTTATATCATTTGAAACAAATATGTCTAAAATGTTTTAAATCATTTGAAACAAATGAATTGCACCTATCCTCCAATTTGTGCATCTACAATAGATTAATTTTGCTCAAATCAGTTCACTACTCCTAAGTAAATTAATTTCACTTACATCATTTTGATGCTCTTCCAATCTCTATATTATTAGGTTTTTTCTACAATGGATCATTTTTCTTGCTGATTGGTTGGATGCTCCTCGAATATCTATATTATTAGGTTTTCTACAGTAGATTATTTTTTCTCAGATCAGTTCATCGCTCCATAGTAGATTAGTTTCCCTCATATTGGTTTGATGCTCCTTCAATCTCTATATTGTTAGGTTTTCATTAATTTGTTGCTCCTCAATAAATTAATTTCCCTTAGATCAATTATCTACTCTTCCAATTTCTATATTAGTAGATTGTCTACAACAAATTAATTTCACTATGATTAGTTCATTGCTCTTTGGTAGATTAATTTCACTCAGATCAATTTGTTGCTTCTTCAATCTCTATATTATTAGGTTTTCTAAATTAGATTAATTTCACTCAAATTAGTTCGTTACTCCTCAGTAGATTAGTTTCCTTCATATTAGTCTGCTACTCCTTCAATCTCTATATTTTTAGGCTTTTGTTAGTTTGCTACTCCTCAATAGATTATTTTACCTTAGATTAATTTGCTTCTCCTCCAATTTCTGTATTAGTAGGTTTTCTATGGTAGATTAATTTCATTCAAATAAATCGATTTCGTCTATGTATATTAATTTGCCTTAGATCAATTAGTTACTTCTTCAATCTCTACAATTTATTATTCTTCAATACTTGAATATTGGATTTCTAAAATAACTTAATTATTTATATATATATATATAACTATTGTATCAATTTATATTTATTTTTAATATATAGCTAAAATATAATATTGTATTAATTTTATTTTTAAATATATGATATCATCTATATGATACTAGTTTATAAAGTGCCAATCATCGCCATATATTAGCATTTTAGTACATTCCTAAATCATTAATTTAATTGGGTGACTTTAAGTTATTATAATTATTATTAAATGAACAATAACTTTTTTATATATTTTGTTAAAAATATTTTTTAATAATAATAATAATAATAATAACTATTAAATAATAATTAAATATATAATTATGTATAATGAAAATCTTCCTAAAAATAAAGTGTACAATGTGGCCATTTTATTTTTATTTTCAAATCGAGTAATCTAATTATTTTTCAATTTTTCAAATGTTATGTTTGAAAGACGGTAAATATTGATTAGTCTTGAAAGAGTCCCATTCATATCTCCTAAGAAACCTTCTTAACTTAAAAATTCTTTAATAATGATATAAAAAATTAAGAAAATGTATACATTGGCAATGAATATCATTGAATATTGAAGATAATATGAAGAGAAGCCATTGAATATTGATGATATAATGAATATATAAACTTTAACAATATTGTATTCATGATATAATATTTTTAAAAATTATATATTCTTTGCTTAATAGAGAGAGGTGTTATTTATTTATTTTACTTACTCACGTTGAAGATTGCAAGAATGATCTTTGGGAATTTCTCATATATATCTCTTTCAACTTCATGTGGATTTCATGACCGAGATTAAAAGGATTGTGAGAGTTGTCTTCAAATGTCGTTATGCATACTTTTTTCAATCTTAATCATTGATTTTCTTTTTATCCGTTTTATTATTTTCCTCTTCTTATTCCTATACGCTCACTGATTTTTTTTCATTTTAAATCCTTATCTCTAATGGTACTTAGCATAGAACTCGTTCGTTCTCATTCATCCTTCGAACATCTCACCATCCCTTTTACTTTTTCATCATTGGTCAAATATGAGTTGGGTCCCTTCTAAGTGTCGGACTTTGTTCATTGGTTAAATATAAATTGATCTAGTATGGGGTGGGTCCCTTAGTATGGGGTGGGTCCCTTAGCTTGTAGAAGTTTGCTAGAAGTCAAAGTAAATGATATCCAAAATAATGCTAGCCAATAAGAATTGAGGAAGAACTCCATTGTTTGAATAAATATAAATCAATTTGTCCTTTACATTATGAAATTTACATTTCTTAGTTTTTGAAAGTATAACAACATCATCAAATTAAAAATAAAATATATCATTCAAAACTATTGAACATCTACATCATAGTAAAACTAAAATATATCGTTACATCTGCATTTGAGGGTTGAAATTGTTATTGCAAATTATTCATTGATATAATGATAAAAGTAGGCATTATCATGGAAGGCCCAAAGAAATACTTATTCAACACATTTCTTATTCTAAACATCATTTTCTAGTACACATAGAGTAATGACTGCATGCATTAAGTCACTAAGAAAAATTGAAGAACATTTTTTTCAAAGCATTGAAATGCACATCAAATCAAGATAAGATAAGATAGGATAAAATGTATTAATGTCCAACAAATGACCAGCAGTGAAGTCAATGGGATTGTTTTTAGGTACAATAATGTCTACCCAAAGCAGGAGTGTTAAAAAAGATTCCTATATAAATGCAAGAAATAAGAAGTAAAATAACAATCTAATCTAAAACCTAGAGCTCATCCTTCCAAAGGGTGGAGTGAGACAGAGAGAGGAAGAAGAGATGTACGAGATGGTGGCTCTCTGGCCTGGCTCCAGCGGTGGGGTCTTGGTCTGCTTGAGCCATCTCTCCCACAATATCATTTGAAATTTGGATAGAAAACTCAAAATAGATGTTTGTCTGAAAGAAGAAGTGGGAAAGGAGCTCGAATGAGTGTGGTGTTGTTTCCTGGAAGGAAGGACCCATCGCTGAGGTCTAGAAGATATCATTTGGTGATTGTATTGATTGCTAATATGAGGTATGGTCTAGCGGTGCCATTGGGGTCTCAAAGAGGCGAGGATATAGCTCTATGTCCTCACGGATCTTGAGTCATCTTTGTTTGTCTATCACTTGGTGCCCTTAGATTTTCTTGAAGCAACAAAACAATTGGGAAAAAGAAGTTTATTTTAGCATATCTAATTCTTAATATATACAAAATTCAACATAATAAATACAATGATCATAACACTATTTAAAAATCCATTTCATTTTAGGAAAAAACATAATTTGGATTCATGGTATGCTAGAAAAAAGAAATATAAAATGCTTTCCCCACCTAAATAAAAGAAATGAGTAGAACGATATCAAGAAGTAGATTATGAATAACTTTCTTGGATGCACGCCATTATTTATAAAAACAACCAATGATCACAAAGGTCTAGTCATAAGGAACCGAAGTTGTACAAAAGAATATCATTGTTGAGAATCATGAAGTAAGGATAGTTCACAGATGCCCCTAGCATGAAGGACATCCTTGTTGATTTTAGCGCCTATTGCTGGTATGCTCGATACCATGTTTGGGCTTATCTCTCAGCCTAAGTGTCATTAACACAGCCGAAATTTCCCTTCAACCTAGCACTATGAAGTTAACTCCAAGCAACATGTATTTGTTGAATCAAAGCATACCTAGGTTACTCAACGAAATATGCAGTGGAAGAACAAACAACCGTCAAGCACATATGGAACACCAAAATTTGGGTAAACCCTGAAAAACCAGACGGAATCAATGATGCTTTTATTAAAAGGTCAAATCCGGGCTCTACCATTAGCAGGGAATAGTGGCCAGGAAATTATACATTACTTGGAGACAAACCATGAGAACTCTTGTGCTTATGCGACCTTGTACCAACACTTTCGAATGCATCTTTGACTTTCCTTCTACGGCTCGTGGATGTGCTGCACCTTTCCATTCTTAGACTTTTGTGGATATCCGTTCATGTCTCTCCCTCACGAGACTTTTGCGGATGTGTCTGAGAGAAAGCCCTTCGACAACCTCTGTGTATTTCATGCTCTTCCATTTGGTTTCTGTCCTTTGAAATCCACTTGTAGTTGCTTCTTCTCTCTCTCCTCCTTGATGCAGTATGACCTCTAGATGGGATCCCTTCTCCACCTATCCAATATCTTGAATCATGGTCCTTTGTGATTCAACCCTCTCATCAACACATGGATGAACTCTCTCCACTTAGCAGGTCAAATCTCCTCACTCTAGTGTAAGGAAAATTCCTTCTTTACTACTACACTCTAGAAAAATTCCTTCTTTTCTATCTTCAACCTTGGTCTCTCTTGATCTCTCACAAGTTAATATAATACCGTCCCTACCTTAGTCTCTCACTAAAGTGACTTCCCCTCAAAGTCCCCACTATGTCGACTCCCTCAACACAAGTCTCTGACTTTGATTTCTCATCAAAAGTTTATTGCAAGTGTATCTCACACAAGTACCTACCTTGGTCTCTCACCAAGTGGCTTTCTCAGAGGTAACCTCTATGTCAACTCCCTCCAACACAATTGTCTTCTTCCTTCTCCCTAGCCTTGATTTATAATCACGAGTTACAATGTATTTCTAATCTTCAAAGTGATCTCTGGTTGAGATTACTTCTCCACACACCCACTTAAGATTTATATTACATGTTTCATGCTAAGCATGTCCTTAAATAACTCAATTCATAATAAATATAATTTTACTTTAATTAATTCCTTCTAAATAAAAATGTAAACTCAAGACTAGAATATTTTTTACTACTTCCACATGGCTTGCCTATGTGAAAGTACGTGTCCGTCTTTCTGAAAACATCAACCTCCCTCTTAGCGAGGGAAGGTACTTCTCCACCTGATTTTATCTATCTTTCTCTACGGATCTTTCACCATACCTACTCTCCAATACCTTGAATGGCTACTCCCTCGACACAAAATCTATCCTTTCCATGATGGTCTAACCTATCTCCAAAGACTCACTACCTCTGAACATACTCCTAGAAGTCTCCTTCTCTGCAAAGCATCATGCATAGCCATCTCGTACCATGACTCCTTCTTGGCAGACTTGGAAGGCTGCTCCTTCACACCTGAACTTGAAGGCTGACTCCTTTGGAACCTCAACCTTGACTACCTACTCACATTTCTCTTCCATGACATTGATCCAATATTCCCTTGGATACTTTTACAGGCTCCAATCTTGGGATAATGGTTCACCCAAGGAATACAAATCAACAAATAGCCAAGCCACCGCAAACCTCAAGATCAATCCTTCGATCTTATTGGTCGACTATTATCTCCCTTGTTTCCCCTTTACTCCTTTTCTTGAACCATGCCATACACACTTGAATGAAATTCTTTCTCCATCCACTCAATGAGATCTTACCCACTCATTCTTTATGTGTCTTCTATCCCAGAAAATAGCCGAACACCTTCTGCATGAGCACCTTCTGTTTGTTCTTTAATGCGATCATGTACCTGCAATGCCTCTGCTTCTTAGATCTGTCCTTGCCACCAAATCTCTTTGCTACTCAAGGTGTTATTTTTGCTACTTGCCGACTTCTCTTCTCCTTTGGAATAATTATATCTCTAGGTGAAGTCCTTCTTCACCCCTTTCTAAGATCTCCTTGAGAAAATTCCTTCTTTACTCTGTAGAGTCACCGACTCCAATAAATCTGTCATCCTCTAATCTCTCGATGAACTTCCTTATTCACCCATCCAAGACCCTTTTGATTCACTATCCTTAATGGCTCAAACACTTGAGAAAAAAAGTCCATCTTTTTCTCAAGTGGATGACTCAAGCACATGATAAAATTTCTTCTCTACTCCCATTTGTTCCCCATCTTCAAGATCTGATCTGATAACCCTCTATTGGAACTACCTTGTACTATCATGTATGTCCTATCCACAACTTGTCCTTCCTTTACCCATGAATATCCATGAATTTTCCTTATGTGACCCACGAATGTTTGTTCCTATCTACATTGTGACTCGCATATGCCCATGTATACCTGCAAAGGACATACCGATTATTATTGTTTCCACAGAAAATATGTCCTTTGATTTCCTCTAATGGTTATCTACATGATAATATATGTCCTCTTGGCTGCTTTCAGCCGAGACTAGGCTCTGGTACCATGTTGATTTTAGAACTTCAACCCTTGTTATATTATGATACCATGTTGATGAATCTTCTCTCTCAACCCCATGTATGCTCTAATACCCTATCAAAATTTCCATTCAATCTAGCACCAAGCAATTAATTCCAAGAAAGATATATTTACTAAATCAAAGCACACCTAGGTTACTCAAGGGAGACATGCGTGAAAGAATAAACAAGGGAACCAAATAAAGCACATAAGAATACTAAGAATTTTGGGTAAACCCTTGGAAAAAACCACGAGGGAAAACCCAGATTAATTTGTTTTTATTAAGGTTAAATTAGGGATCCTGTAACAAGAATAGTGGCCCACTGAGAGAATTATACAATCTTGGAACAAACATAGAGCTCTGTGCTTCTGGGCCTTGTACCAAAACTTTTCCCAATGAATCTTTGACTTTCCCTTCTCTGGACCGTGGATGTATGTGCTTTTCCCTTCTTAGACCCGTGAATATTCATACATGTCTCTTTTGAGACCCACAGATGTGTATGGAAAGCACGTATGGAAACCTCTATGCGACTCTGCTCTTCCCTCTGGTTTTTGTCCTTTAAAACCCACATGTGGCTACTTCTACTCTCTCTCCTACTTGACCTGTATGACTTCTATATTGGAAGTCATTCTCTATATCAAGATATTGAATCACGGTCTTTTGTGATCCAACCCTCTCATCAAACACTTGGATGAACTCTCTCCACCCAACCAATGAGATCTCCTCTCTAGTGTAAGAAAAAAGTCATTTTTTCTACTACACTCTAGAAAAAGTCCTTCTTTGTTATCTTCAACCTTGGTCTCTCACCAAATCTCTCACAAGTGTATCTCACACAAGTCCCTACCTTGGTCTCTCACCAAGTGAGTTCCTCTCGAAGAATCGATTGTCTCGACTCCCTCAACACAAGTCTTTGACTGATATCCTCAAAGTATCTGCCTGGTGCATCTCACTCCAAGTCCCTACTTTGAACCTACTCACCAAACTTCCTCTCAAGTTTCTGTTTGCTGGATTCCCTCAACACAAGTTTCTCCCTCCTTCTCCTAGCCTTACTTTTATAATCACTTGGAGTTACAATCTATTTTTTAATATTCAAAGTGATCTATGGTTGAGATTACTTCTCACACCCATAAGACACAGTTACATGTTGCATGCTAGGCATGTCCTTAAATAACTTAATTCACTGATAAATACAATTTTGCTTTAATTAATTCCTTCTTCAGAGTAAACTCAGAGACTAGAATATTTTTAGACCACTTCCACATGCAAAACCTCATGCCACAGTGCACTTGTCTAATACTACTAAAACATCAACAGTTTCAGTATGCGATTATGTGTGAGACGACATTCTTTGGGAGGCTTGCAGTTCATCATAACCACTAAATGCCAATGCAATATTTAATTCTAAATCACCCATCAAATCCCCCTAGGATATTATTATTAAATCAAGAAGAATTAGGTATAGTGGTCAAGGATTGCATCAAACACAATAAGTAAGAACCCTCTTACATCCAAGGGAAACAAAAATGTGAGCGAAAGTATTTTGCCTCATTGTAGAGCAATGGTTCCCAATATCAAGAGCTAAAATCCCTATAATAACATGTACCTTCATCATTACCCTGCACATATATATTATAGATGTAATGTGTGTGCATAGATGCCATGCATTGGATAAATATGTCAAACCTAAAATCCGACTCAGATACTAATATATGCTTATATGTATATATATATATATATATATTGAATATATGATATTTATTGAATATATATTAGCTTCTAATAATAATAATAATAACTATTATATTTTTTTTTTTTTTTTTTTTTTTTTTTTTTTTTTTTTTTAATTAAAAATAAAATTATAGTAATAATATTCATTTTATTTTATTTTTAATACTCAAATCGAGGAGTAATCTAATTATTTTCAATTTTCAAATGGTCAATGTTTTGTTTTCAAAAGACATAATAATAATAATAATAATAATGAAGGAAATCTATTTTTAAAGGTCCACGATAAACCAACACATAGGTGTGGGACTTTATGACAATGGGACAAGGGATCCCCTTCGTAGAGATTTGGTAGTAAATTCTATGAAGGTATGCATACCCTACTCCCTCTGGATTTGGACCTATGACCTCTTGGGAAACACACGTTCATAACCATTAGGCTCACTCATTAAATATTGATTAGTCTTGGAAGAGTCCCATCCATATCTCCTAAAAAACCTTCTTAACTTAAAAATTCTTTAATAATGATATAAAAAAATTAAGAACATGTATACATTGAAAGGAATATCATTTACTATTGAAGATAATATGAAGAGAAGCCATTGAATATTGATGATATAATGAATATATAAACTTTAACAATATTTTATTGATGATATAATATTGTTAAAAAATTATATATTCTCTGCTTAATAGAGAGTGTTGTTATTTATTTATTTTACTTACTCACGTTGAAGATTGCAAGAATGATCTTTGGGAATTTCTTATATATATCTCTTTCAACTTCATGTGGATTTCATGACCGAGATTAAAAGGATTGTGAGAGTTGTCTTCAAATGTCGTTATGCATACTTTTTTCAATCTTAATCATTGATTTTCTTTTTATCCGTTTTATTATTTTCCTCTTCTTATTCCTATACATTACTGATTTTTCATTTTAATATCCTTATCTCTAATGGTACTTAGCATAGAACTCGTTCGTTCTCATTCATCCTTCGAACATCTCATCATCCCTTTACTTTTTCATCATTGGTCAAATATGAGTTGGGTCCCTTCTAAGCGTCGGACATTGTTCATTGGTTAAATATAAATTGATCTAGTATGAGGTGGGTCCCTTAGCTTGTAGAAGTTTGCTAGAAGCACTCAAAGTAAATGATATCCAAAATAATGCTAGCCAAGAAGAATTGAGGAAGAACTCCATTGTTTGAATAAATATAAATCAATTTGTCCTTTACATTATGAAATTTACATTTCTTAGTTTTTGAAAGTATAACAACATCATCAAAGTAAAAATAAAATATATCATTCAAAACTATTGAACATCTACATCAGAGTAAAAATAAAATATAAAATGTTCAAATATAAGTTGGGTTGGGTCCCTTCAAAGTGTCATTGGTCAAATAAAAAATGATCTAATATGAGTTGGGTCCCTTCTAAGTGTCGGACATTGTTTATTGGTTAAATATAAATTGATCTAGTATGGGGTGGGTCCCTTAGGTTGTAGAAGTTTGCTAGAAGCACTCAAAGCAAATGATATCCAAAATAATGCTAGCCAAGAAGAATTGAGGAAGGCTCCATTGATTTTTTCTTTTTTATCAGCACTTTATTATTATTTTTCCTCTTCTTGACATATACGATCACTGATTTTTTTTCATTTTAATATCATATCTCTAATGGTACCGAGCATAGAAATTGATCTAGTATGGGGTGGGTCCCTTAGTATGGGGTGGGTCCCTTAGTATGGGGTGGGTCCCTTAGTATGGGGTGGGTCCCTTAGTATGGGGTGGGTCCCTTAGTATGGGGTGGGTCCCTTAGGTTGTAGAAATTTGTTAGAAGTACTCAAAGCAATTGATATCCAAAATAATCAGGGATGATTTTGGGATGGAAATTTATTTTAAAATAAAACTGTGTGAATGTTACTAATCATTAGCATGCCAACTATAAATGATTGACGATATTTTGTAAAAATATTCAAATTTCTAAGGATTTTATATGGTTGCATAAAATTTTAGTGATTTTAAGGTAAAATAATTTTATCCACCTATAGAATTTGGGCTTGATGTTTTGTCCATGAATCAAGTTTTGGAAAAACCATTATTTGCGAAATTTAGCCCTAAAATCATCTGAAATAATGCTGGCCAGGAGAAATTTGAGAGACTTAAGACTGGAGTGGGTGTTATTTATGGAAGAAGAGGAAGGTTATGTTCAGGTCTAGAAGAATATGTTTGGTGTGATTGTATGAACTCCATTGATTTTCTTTTTATCCTTTTTATTATTATTTTCCTCTTCTTATTCCTATACGATCACTGATTTTTTTTCATTTTAATATCATATCTCTAATGGTACCGAGCATAGAACTCGTTCGTTCTCATTCATCCTTCGAACATCTCATCATCCCTTTACTTTTTCATCATTGGTCAAATATAAAATGATCTAATATGAGTTGGGTCCCCTCTAGGTGTCGGACATTGTTCATTGGTTAAATATAAATTGAGGAGCTCGAATGAGTGTGGTGTTGTTTATGGGAAGGAAGGACCCATCGCGAAGGTCTAGAAGATATCATTTGGTGATTGTATTGATTGCTAATATGAGGTATGGTCTAGCGGTGCCACTGGGGTCTCAAACAGGCAAGGATAGAGCTCTATGTCCTCACTGATTTTGAGTAATCTTCGTTTGTCTATCACTTGGTGCCCCTAGATTTTCTTGAAGCAACAAAACAATTGGGAAAAAGAAGTTTATTTTAGCATATCTAATCCTTAATATATACAAAATTCAACATAATAAATACAATGATCATAACACTATTTAAAAATCCATTTCATTTCAGAAAAAAAAAACCATAATTTGGATTCATGGTATACTAGAAAAAAGAAATATAAAATGCTTTCCCCACCTAAATAAAAGAAATGAGTAGAGCAATATCGAGAAGTAGATTATGAATAACTTTCTTGGATGCACGCCATTATTTAGAAAAACAACCAATGATCACAAAGGTCTAGTCATAAGGAACTGAAGTTGTACAAAAGAATATCATTGTTGAGAATCATGAAGTAAGGATAGTTCATCGATTCCCCTAGCATGAAGGACATCCTTGTTGATTTTAGCACTTCAACCCTTGGTATGCTCTGATACCATGTTGATGACTCTTCTCTCTCAACCCTAGGTATTCTCTAATACCCTATCGAGATTTCCCTTCAACCTAGCACTATGAAGTTAACTCCAAGCAACATATATTTATTGAATCAAAGCATACCTAGGTTACTCAACGAAATATGCAGTGGAAGAATAAAAAAGGAAACCAAATCAAGCACATAAGAACACCAAGAATTTTGGGTAAACCCCTGGAAAAAAACCTTGACTGAAAACTAGTCTAATGATGCTTTTATTAAGGTCAAATCAGGGCTCTCGTAACAGGAATAGTGGCCCACTGAGAGAATTATACATCGCAGACAAACCTTGAAACTCTTGTGTCTATGTACGACCTTTTACCGACACTTTTCCCAATGCATCTTTGACTTTCCCTTCTCTAGCCCATGGATGTCTGCACCTTTCCCTTCTTAGACCTGCAGATATCCGTTCATGTCTCCTTTGAGACCCGCGGATGTGTGTAGAAAGCCCGTATGACAACGTCTGTATGACTATGCTCTTCCCTCTGGTTTCTATCATTTGAAACCCCCATGTGGTTGCTTCTTCTCTCTCTCCTCCTTGATCTGTATGACCTCTAGATGGGATCCCTTCTCCACCTATCCAATATCTTGAATCACGGTCCTTTGTGATTCAACCCTCTCATCAACAATTGTATGAACTCTCTCCACCCAACGAGTCAGATCTCCTCACTCTAGTGTAAGGAAAATTCCTTCTTTACTAGTACACTCTAGAAAAAATCCTTCTTTTCTATCCTCAACCTTGGTCTCTCACCAAGTCTTTCACAAGTGTATCTCACACACGTCCCTACCTTGGTCTCTCGCCAAGTGACTTCCCCTCAAAGTCCCCACTATGTTGACTCCCTCAACACAAGTCTCTGACTTTGATTTCTCATCAAAAGTATATTACAAGTGTATCTCACACAAGTACCTACCTTGGTCTCTCACCAAGTGATTTCCTCTCAAAGTACCCACTATGTCGACTCCCTCAACACAAGTGTCTTCCTCCTTCTCCTAGCCTTACTTTTATAATCACGAGTTACAATGTATTTCTAATCTTCAAAGTGATCTACGGTTGATATTACTTCTCACACCCACTTAAGATTTATATTACATGTTTCATGCTAAGCATGTCCTTAAATAACTCAATTCACTAATAAATACAATTTTACTTTAATTAATTCCTTCTAAATAAAGTAAAATCAAGACTAGAATATTTTTTACTACTTCCACATGAAAAACACATGCCTATGTGGAAGTACCTGTCTGATGCTACGAAATCATCAACACTCCCTCTTAGCGAGGAAGGTACTTCTCCCACCTAGATGTTTATCTATCTTCACTACCAGATCCACTACCATACCTACTCTCCAATACACCTGATTGGTTGCTCCCTCTGACACAGAAGATATCATTTCGATGATGGTCTGACCTATCTCGAAAGACTCACTATCTCTGAACATACTCCTAGAAATCTCCTACTCTTGAGCATCCTGCATGGCCATCTCATACCATGACTCCTTCTTGACTGACTTCGAAGTCTACTCCTTCCCACCTGAACCTAAACACTGACTCCCTTTGATTTTGTCAACCTTCGAAGCTACCTACTCCCTATTCTCTTCCATTGACATTGATCCAATATTCCCTTGGATACTTTTACAGGCTCCAATCTTGGGATAATGGTTCACCTGAGGAATAAAAATCAACAAATAGCCAAGCCTTGCAAACCTCAAGATCAATCCTTCAATCTTATTGGTTGACTATTATCTCCCTTGTTTCCCCTTTACTCCTTTCCTCAAACCATGCCATAAACACTTGAATGAAATTCCTTCTCCATCCACTCAATGAGATCTTACTCTCTCATTTTGTGTGTGTGTTCTGTCCATTGAAAAATAGCCAACACATGCAACCGAGCACCTTTGTTGTTACTGTACGATCATGTACCTGCAACACCTCTACTTCTTAGATCTGTCCTTGCCACCAAATATCTCTGCTACTCAAGGTGCTATTTTTTCTACTCCTATGACTTCTCTTCTCCTTTGGAATAATATATCTCTAGGTGAAATTCCTTCTTCACCTTTTTCTAAGATCTCCTTGAGAAAAATTCCTTCTTTGCTTTATCTATGAGTCACTGACTCGAATAAATCTGTCATCCTCTGATCTCTGGATGAACTTCCTTATTCACCCATCCAAGACCCTTTTGATTCACTATCCTTAATGGCTCAAGCACTTGAGAAAAAGTCCATCTTTTCTCCAAAGTAGATGACTCAAGCACATGATAACAATTTATTCTTTGCTCCCATTTGTTCCCCATCTTCAAGATCTGATCCGATAACCCTTTGTTGGAACTACCTTGTATTGTCATGTATGTCCTATCCACGACTTGTCCTTCCTTGACCCATGAATATCCATGAATTTTCCTTATGTGACTCACGAATGTTTGTTCCTATCTACATTGTGACTCGTGTATGCCCATGTATACCTGCAAAAGGACTTTTTCTACCCGGTACTGTTGTTTCCCTGAAAATATGTCCTTTGATTTCCTCTGTTGGTTATCTACCTGAAAATATTTTTCGTCTTGGCTTCTTTCCTTCAGAGACTAGGCTTTGGTACCATGTTGATTTTAGAGCTTCAACACTTGTTATTCTCTGATACCATGTTGATGAATCTTCTCTCTCAACCCCATGTATGCTTTGATACCCTATCAAGATTTCCATTCATTCTAGCACCAAGCAGTTAATTCCAAGAAAGATATATTTACTAAATCAAAGCACACCTAGGTTACTCAAGGAAACATGTGACGAAAGAATAAACAAGGAAACCAAATCAAGAACATAAGAACACCAAGAATTTTGGGTAAACCCTTGGAAAAACCCCGGAGGGAAAACCAGTCGATTTTTTTTTTATTAAGGTTAAATCAGGGCTCTTGTAACAAGAATAGTGGCCCATTGAGAGAATTATACAATGCAGACAAACATGGAAACTCTTGTGCTTCTGTAGGCCTTGTACCAAAAAAATTCCCAATGAATTTCCGACTTACCCTTCTCTGGACCGTGGATGTATGTGCCTTTCCCTTCTTAGACCCGTGAATATTCATACATATCTCCTTTGAGACCCACAGATGTGTATGGAAAGCACGTATGGAAACCTCTATGTGACTCTTCTCTTCCCTCTGGTTTCTGTCCTTGGAAACCCACCTATGGTTGCTTCTATTCTCTCTCTTGATTGAACTGTATGACTTCTATATTGAAGTCATTCTCCACCTATCAAGATATTGAATCATGGTCTTTTGTGATCCAACCCTCTCATCAACACTTGGATGAACTCTCTCCACCGAACCAATGAGATCTCCTCACTCTAGTGTAAGCAAAATTCCTTTTTTGCTACTACACTCTAGAAAAATTCCTTCTTTTATATCCTCAACCTTGGTCTCTCACCAAGTCTCTCACAAGTGTATCTCACGCAAGTCCCTACCTTGGTCTCTCACCAAGTGACATCCTCTCAAAGCACCAACTGTATCGACTCCCTCAACACAAGTCTTTGACTTTGATATCTCATCAAAAGTATCTTACAATTTTATCTCACACAAGTCCCTTCTTTGGTCTCTCACCAAGTGACTTCCTCTCAAAGTCCTGACTGTGTGGATTCCCTCAACACGAGTGTCTTCCTCCTTCTCCTAGCCTTACTTTTATAATCACGACTTACAATCTATTTCTAATATTCAAAGTGATCTACTGTTGAGATTACTTCTCACACCCACTTAAGATTTAGATTACATGTTGCATGCCAAGCATGTCCTTAAATAATTCAATTCACTAATAAATACAATTTTACTTTAATTAATTCCTTCTAACTAGAGTAAACTCAAGACTATAATATTTTTTACCACTTCAACATGCAAAACACATGCCTATGTGGAAGTACCTGTCCAATACTACCAAAACATCAACGATCCTCAATGTACTGGGTATATTAAACATTGAACATTCATGGAAACTTGCAGTTCATCATAGCCACTAAATGCCAATGCAATATTTGATTCTAAATCTCCCATCAAATCCCCCGAGGATACTATTATTAGATCAAGAAGAATTAGGTATAGTGATCAAAGATTGCATCAAACACAATAGGTAAGAACCCTCTTACATCCAAGGGAAACACAAATGTGAACGAAAAGTACTTTGCCCTCCTTGTAAAGAAAGTAATGGTTCCCAATATCAAACCTAAAATCCCTATAATAACATATGTACCTTCATCACTGCCCCTCCCCCCACATACATATATTAGATGCAATGTGTGCCATGCATTAGATAAATATGCCAAACCTAAAATCTCTCTCTATATATTTATATATATATATATATAAAAACAACGTCAAATACATATGCATTATAAATTTGTTTACGTCCACTTCACATTGTTGATAAATTCAAATCACCAATGGATACTATTTCTTTCTAAGTTGACTATCCAGTATGATCTATGTAGTCATATTTGCATTCCATGCATGATGCATGTTATATTATTTCCAAGTTCTAGTGCCCGTCATTTGTATTCAAATGATGATCATGTTATTGCCATGCCTAGAAGAAAACCAAATATGTATGCTTTGTTACTTTATCTTTTTTCAAATGTTGGTTTGGGGTCATGGACAATTTTAGGTTTTATATTTCTCCTTTTATCATTTCTTAAATCAATTCACTAAATAATTTTTCACTGTACCATTATTGTAATTAATGCACTAAATAATTTTTCATTGTACATTACTGTAATCAATGCATTAATCAAGAAGAGAAATGGAAAGGAAAGTTATGTGGTTATGGACTTCCTCAATGAGGATTAAAGGCCTAGGATTATTCCATATTCATAGGAATGATCTACACATAAATTTCACCAACTAATTCATTATGGTTTTGTGTTACTTCTCCAAATAACATAAAGAGAAATATTTTGAAAAAGTCAATAAATTATCTCATAGGAATATTCCAAGCATGTTTGTGTGATGTTGGAAGCGCTACTTACTTGTTAACAACCCTTCGATATTGTGCATATAGAATGTTTACTTTGATGGGGAATATGCCCTGATTATGGTAATAGAATTACATTAAACACTCTATGCACATTTTAAATTTATTTTCCACAACCTCCTACATAAATCTTCAGAGTATATTATATTGCAAATTTTTATCAATTTCATCTAAGGAAAAATATATATTATGCTTTAACTTGGATTTTGAAAGTAGAAACACACAATTAAATGGATGTATTACCCTAACCTAAGGACTTCCAAAATAGCATCAAACATTTAAAGGGAAATATGACTAAGAAAACTTAATCCTTTGAACTTCATTCAATAATTTTTAATGCCTCCCATTTAGAAAGCTTGTTAAAAATAAAGTGCATGTGAAATTATAATTATGCAATAGCGATGTCTATATTCATTTTGAAATAATTTTCAACATGACAAGTTGAGGGTGAATCCAAATCCATCACTAAAACAAATATTAAAAATAAATGTTGTTACAATAATGGACAACAAACATGCATGTAATGATCTAAATCATCTAAGAAAAATGTGCCTATTATGTTCTTATATCATTTGAAACAAATATGTCTAAAATGTTTTAAATCATTTGAAACAAATGAATTGCACCTATCCTCCAATTTGTGCATCTACAATAGATTAATTTTGCTCAAATCAGTTCACTACTCCTAAGTAAATTAATTTCACTTACATCATTTTGATGCTCTTCCAATCTCTATATTATTAGGTTTTTTCTACAATGGATCATTTTTCTTGCTGATTGGTTGGATGCTCCTCGAATATCTATATTATTAGGTTTTCTACAGTAGATTATTTTTTCTCAGATCAGTTCATCGCTCCATAGTAGATTAGTTTCCCTCATATTGGTTTGATGCTCCTTCAATCTCTATATTGTTAGGTTTTCATTAATTTGTTGCTCCTCAATAAATTAATTTCCCTTAGATCAATTATCTACTCTTCCAATTTCTATATTAGTAGATTGTCTACAACAAATTAATTTCACTATGATTAGTTCATTGCTCTTTGGTAGATTAATTTCACTCAGATCAATTTGTTGCTTCTTCAATCTCTATATTATTAGGTTTTCTAAATTAGATTAATTTCACTCAAATTAGTTCGTTACTCCTCAGTAGATTAGTTTCCTTCATATTAGTCTGCTACTCCTTCAATCTCTATATTTTTAGGCTTTTGTTAGTTTGCTACTCCTCAATAGATTATTTTACCTTAGATTAATTTGCTTCTCCTCCAATTTCTGTATTAGTAGGTTTTCTATGGTAGATTAATTTCATTCAAATAAATCGATTTCGTCTATGTATATTAATTTGCCTTAGATCAAT
Source organism: Picea sitchensis (assembly GCA_010110895.2). Taxonomy (NCBI): domain Eukaryota; kingdom Viridiplantae; phylum Streptophyta; class Pinopsida; order Pinales; family Pinaceae; genus Picea; species Picea sitchensis. The sequence goes on along the minus strand of SNQJ01S0017799.1, from coordinate 49,075 downwards.
TAGTTACTTCTTCAATCTCTACAATTTATTATTCTTCAATACTTGAATATTGGATTTCTAAAATAACTTAATTATTTATATATATATATATAACTATTGTATCAATTTATATTTATTTTTAATATATAGCTAAAATATAATATTGTATTAATTTTATTTTTAAATATATGATATCATCTATATGATACTAGTTTATAAAGTGCCAATCATCGCCATATATTAGCATTTTAGTACATTCCTAAATCATTAATTTAATTGGGTGACTTTAAGTTATTATAATTATTATTAAATGAACAATAACTTTTTTATATATTTTGTTAAAAATATTTTTTAATAATAATAATAATAATAATAACTATTAAATAATAATTAAATATATAATTATGTATAATGAAAATCTTCCTAAAAATAAAGTGTACAATGTGGCCATTTTATTTTTATTTTCAAATCGAGTAATCTAATTATTTTTCAATTTTTCAAATGTTATGTTTGAAAGACGGTAAATATTGATTAGTCTTGAAAGAGTCCCATTCATATCTCCTAAGAAACCTTCTTAACTTAAAAATTCTTTAATAATGATATAAAAAATTAAGAAAATGTATACATTGGCAATGAATATCATTGAATATTGAAGATAATATGAAGAGAAGCCATTGAATATTGATGATATAATGAATATATAAACTTTAACAATATTGTATTCATGATATAATATTTTTAAAAATTATATATTCTTTGCTTAATAGAGAGAGGTGTTATTTATTTATTTTACTTACTCACGTTGAAGATTGCAAGAATGATCTTTGGGAATTTCTCATATATATCTCTTTCAACTTCATGTGGATTTCATGACCGAGATTAAAAGGATTGTGAGAGTTGTCTTCAAATGTCGTTATGCATACTTTTTTCAATCTTAATCATTGATTTTCTTTTTATCCGTTTTATTATTTTCCTCTTCTTATTCCTATACGCTCACTGATTTTTTTTCATTTTAAATCCTTATCTCTAATGGTACTTAGCATAGAACTCGTTCGTTCTCATTCATCCTTCGAACATCTCACCATCCCTTTTACTTTTTCATCATTGGTCAAATATGAGTTGGGTCCCTTCTAAGTGTCGGACTTTGTTCATTGGTTAAATATAAATTGATCTAGTATGGGGTGGGTCCCTTAGTATGGGGTGGGTCCCTTAGCTTGTAGAAGTTTGCTAGAAGTCAAAGTAAATGATATCCAAAATAATGCTAGCCAATAAGAATTGAGGAAGAACTCCATTGTTTGAATAAATATAAATCAATTTGTCCTTTACATTATGAAATTTACATTTCTTAGTTTTTGAAAGTATAACAACATCATCAAATTAAAAATAAAATATATCATTCAAAACTATTGAACATCTACATCATAGTAAAACTAAAATATATCGTTACATCTGCATTTGAGGGTTGAAATTGTTATTGCAAATTATTCATTGATATAATGATAAAAGTAGGCATTATCATGGAAGGCCCAAAGAAATACTTATTCAACACATTTCTTATTCTAAACATCATTTTCTAGTACACATAGAGTAATGACTGCATGCATTAAGTCACTAAGAAAAATTGAAGAACATTTTTTTCAAAGCATTGAAATGCACATCAAATCAAGATAAGATAAGATAGGATAAAATGTATTAATGTCCAACAAATGACCAGCAGTGAAGTCAATGGGATTGTTTTTAGGTACAATAATGTCTACCCAAAGCAGGAGTGTTAAAAAAGATTCCTATATAAATGCAAGAAATAAGAAGTAAAATAACAATCTAATCTAAAACCTAGAGCTCATCCTTCCAAAGGGTGGAGTGAGACAGAGAGAGGAAGAAGAGATGTACGAGATGGTGGCTCTCTGGCCTGGCTCCAGCGGTGGGGTCTTGGTCTGCTTGAGCCATCTCTCCCACAATATCATTTGAAATTTGGATAGAAAACTCAAAATAGATGTTTGTCTGAAAGAAGAAGTGGGAAAGGAGCTCGAATGAGTGTGGTGTTGTTTCCTGGAAGGAAGGACCCATCGCTGAGGTCTAGAAGATATCATTTGGTGATTGTATTGATTGCTAATATGAGGTATGGTCTAGCGGTGCCATTGGGGTCTCAAAGAGGCGAGGATATAGCTCTATGTCCTCACGGATCTTGAGTCATCTTTGTTTGTCTATCACTTGGTGCCCTTAGATTTTCTTGAAGCAACAAAACAATTGGGAAAAAGAAGTTTATTTTAGCATATCTAATTCTTAATATATACAAAATTCAACATAATAAATACAATGATCATAACACTATTTAAAAATCCATTTCATTTTAGGAAAAAACATAATTTGGATTCATGGTATGCTAGAAAAAAGAAATATAAAATGCTTTCCCCACCTAAATAAAAGAAATGAGTAGAACGATATCAAGAAGTAGATTATGAATAACTTTCTTGGATGCACGCCATTATTTATAAAAACAACCAATGATCACAAAGGTCTAGTCATAAGGAACCGAAGTTGTACAAAAGAATATCATTGTTGAGAATCATGAAGTAAGGATAGTTCACAGATGCCCCTAGCATGAAGGACATCCTTGTTGATTTTAGCGCCTATTGCTGGTATGCTCGATACCATGTTTGGGCTTATCTCTCAGCCTAAGTGTCATTAACACAGCCGAAATTTCCCTTCAACCTAGCACTATGAAGTTAACTCCAAGCAACATGTATTTGTTGAATCAAAGCATACCTAGGTTACTCAACGAAATATGCAGTGGAAGAACAAACAACCGTCAAGCACATATGGAACACCAAAATTTGGGTAAACCCTGAAAAACCAGACGGAATCAATGATGCTTTTATTAAAAGGTCAAATCCGGGCTCTACCATTAGCAGGGAATAGTGGCCAGGAAATTATACATTACTTGGAGACAAACCATGAGAACTCTTGTGCTTATGCGACCTTGTACCAACACTTTCGAATGCATCTTTGACTTTCCTTCTACGGCTCGTGGATGTGCTGCACCTTTCCATTCTTAGACTTTTGTGGATATCCGTTCATGTCTCTCCCTCACGAGACTTTTGCGGATGTGTCTGAGAGAAAGCCCTTCGACAACCTCTGTGTATTTCATGCTCTTCCATTTGGTTTCTGTCCTTTGAAATCCACTTGTAGTTGCTTCTTCTCTCTCTCCTCCTTGATGCAGTATGACCTCTAGATGGGATCCCTTCTCCACCTATCCAATATCTTGAATCATGGTCCTTTGTGATTCAACCCTCTCATCAACACATGGATGAACTCTCTCCACTTAGCAGGTCAAATCTCCTCACTCTAGTGTAAGGAAAATTCCTTCTTTACTACTACACTCTAGAAAAATTCCTTCTTTTCTATCTTCAACCTTGGTCTCTCTTGATCTCTCACAAGTTAATATAATACCGTCCCTACCTTAGTCTCTCACTAAAGTGACTTCCCCTCAAAGTCCCCACTATGTCGACTCCCTCAACACAAGTCTCTGACTTTGATTTCTCATCAAAAGTTTATTGCAAGTGTATCTCACACAAGTACCTACCTTGGTCTCTCACCAAGTGGCTTTCTCAGAGGTAACCTCTATGTCAACTCCCTCCAACACAATTGTCTTCTTCCTTCTCCCTAGCCTTGATTTATAATCACGAGTTACAATGTATTTCTAATCTTCAAAGTGATCTCTGGTTGAGATTACTTCTCCACACACCCACTTAAGATTTATATTACATGTTTCATGCTAAGCATGTCCTTAAATAACTCAATTCATAATAAATATAATTTTACTTTAATTAATTCCTTCTAAATAAAAATGTAAACTCAAGACTAGAATATTTTTTACTACTTCCACATGGCTTGCCTATGTGAAAGTACGTGTCCGTCTTTCTGAAAACATCAACCTCCCTCTTAGCGAGGGAAGGTACTTCTCCACCTGATTTTATCTATCTTTCTCTACGGATCTTTCACCATACCTACTCTCCAATACCTTGAATGGCTACTCCCTCGACACAAAATCTATCCTTTCCATGATGGTCTAACCTATCTCCAAAGACTCACTACCTCTGAACATACTCCTAGAAGTCTCCTTCTCTGCAAAGCATCATGCATAGCCATCTCGTACCATGACTCCTTCTTGGCAGACTTGGAAGGCTGCTCCTTCACACCTGAACTTGAAGGCTGACTCCTTTGGAACCTCAACCTTGACTACCTACTCACATTTCTCTTCCATGACATTGATCCAATATTCCCTTGGATACTTTTACAGGCTCCAATCTTGGGATAATGGTTCACCCAAGGAATACAAATCAACAAATAGCCAAGCCACCGCAAACCTCAAGATCAATCCTTCGATCTTATTGGTCGACTATTATCTCCCTTGTTTCCCCTTTACTCCTTTTCTTGAACCATGCCATACACACTTGAATGAAATTCTTTCTCCATCCACTCAATGAGATCTTACCCACTCATTCTTTATGTGTCTTCTATCCCAGAAAATAGCCGAACACCTTCTGCATGAGCACCTTCTGTTTGTTCTTTAATGCGATCATGTACCTGCAATGCCTCTGCTTCTTAGATCTGTCCTTGCCACCAAATCTCTTTGCTACTCAAGGTGTTATTTTTGCTACTTGCCGACTTCTCTTCTCCTTTGGAATAATTATATCTCTAGGTGAAGTCCTTCTTCACCCCTTTCTAAGATCTCCTTGAGAAAATTCCTTCTTTACTCTGTAGAGTCACCGACTCCAATAAATCTGTCATCCTCTAATCTCTCGATGAACTTCCTTATTCACCCATCCAAGACCCTTTTGATTCACTATCCTTAATGGCTCAAACACTTGAGAAAAAAAGTCCATCTTTTTCTCAAGTGGATGACTCAAGCACATGATAAAATTTCTTCTCTACTCCCATTTGTTCCCCATCTTCAAGATCTGATCTGATAACCCTCTATTGGAACTACCTTGTACTATCATGTATGTCCTATCCACAACTTGTCCTTCCTTTACCCATGAATATCCATGAATTTTCCTTATGTGACCCACGAATGTTTGTTCCTATCTACATTGTGACTCGCATATGCCCATGTATACCTGCAAAGGACATACCGATTATTATTGTTTCCACAGAAAATATGTCCTTTGATTTCCTCTAATGGTTATCTACATGATAATATATGTCCTCTTGGCTGCTTTCAGCCGAGACTAGGCTCTGGTACCATGTTGATTTTAGAACTTCAACCCTTGTTATATTATGATACCATGTTGATGAATCTTCTCTCTCAACCCCATGTATGCTCTAATACCCTATCAAAATTTCCATTCAATCTAGCACCAAGCAATTAATTCCAAGAAAGATATATTTACTAAATCAAAGCACACCTAGGTTACTCAAGGGAGACATGCGTGAAAGAATAAACAAGGGAACCAAATAAAGCACATAAGAATACTAAGAATTTTGGGTAAACCCTTGGAAAAAACCACGAGGGAAAACCCAGATTAATTTGTTTTTATTAAGGTTAAATTAGGGATCCTGTAACAAGAATAGTGGCCCACTGAGAGAATTATACAATCTTGGAACAAACATAGAGCTCTGTGCTTCTGGGCCTTGTACCAAAACTTTTCCCAATGAATCTTTGACTTTCCCTTCTCTGGACCGTGGATGTATGTGCTTTTCCCTTCTTAGACCCGTGAATATTCATACATGTCTCTTTTGAGACCCACAGATGTGTATGGAAAGCACGTATGGAAACCTCTATGCGACTCTGCTCTTCCCTCTGGTTTTTGTCCTTTAAAACCCACATGTGGCTACTTCTACTCTCTCTCCTACTTGACCTGTATGACTTCTATATTGGAAGTCATTCTCTATATCAAGATATTGAATCACGGTCTTTTGTGATCCAACCCTCTCATCAAACACTTGGATGAACTCTCTCCACCCAACCAATGAGATCTCCTCTCTAGTGTAAGAAAAAAGTCATTTTTTCTACTACACTCTAGAAAAAGTCCTTCTTTGTTATCTTCAACCTTGGTCTCTCACCAAATCTCTCACAAGTGTATCTCACACAAGTCCCTACCTTGGTCTCTCACCAAGTGAGTTCCTCTCGAAGAATCGATTGTCTCGACTCCCTCAACACAAGTCTTTGACTGATATCCTCAAAGTATCTGCCTGGTGCATCTCACTCCAAGTCCCTACTTTGAACCTACTCACCAAACTTCCTCTCAAGTTTCTGTTTGCTGGATTCCCTCAACACAAGTTTCTCCCTCCTTCTCCTAGCCTTACTTTTATAATCACTTGGAGTTACAATCTATTTTTTAATATTCAAAGTGATCTATGGTTGAGATTACTTCTCACACCCATAAGACACAGTTACATGTTGCATGCTAGGCATGTCCTTAAATAACTTAATTCACTGATAAATACAATTTTGCTTTAATTAATTCCTTCTTCAGAGTAAACTCAGAGACTAGAATATTTTTAGACCACTTCCACATGCAAAACCTCATGCCACAGTGCACTTGTCTAATACTACTAAAACATCAACAGTTTCAGTATGCGATTATGTGTGAGACGACATTCTTTGGGAGGCTTGCAGTTCATCATAACCACTAAATGCCAATGCAATATTTAATTCTAAATCACCCATCAAATCCCCCTAGGATATTATTATTAAATCAAGAAGAATTAGGTATAGTGGTCAAGGATTGCATCAAACACAATAAGTAAGAACCCTCTTACATCCAAGGGAAACAAAAATGTGAGCGAAAGTATTTTGCCTCATTGTAGAGCAATGGTTCCCAATATCAAGAGCTAAAATCCCTATAATAACATGTACCTTCATCATTACCCTGCACATATATATTATAGATGTAATGTGTGTGCATAGATGCCATGCATTGGATAAATATGTCAAACCTAAAATCCGACTCAGATACTAATATATGCTTATATGTATATATATATATATATATATTGAATATATGATATTTATTGAATATATATTAGCTTCTAATAATAATAATAATAACTATTATATTTTTTTTTTTTTTTTTTTTTTTTTTTTTTTTTTTTTTTAATTAAAAATAAAATTATAGTAATAATATTCATTTTATTTTATTTTTAATACTCAAATCGAGGAGTAATCTAATTATTTTCAATTTTCAAATGGTCAATGTTTTGTTTTCAAAAGACATAATAATAATAATAATAATAATGAAGGAAATCTATTTTTAAAGGTCCACGATAAACCAACACATAGGTGTGGGACTTTATGACAATGGGACAAGGGATCCCCTTCGTAGAGATTTGGTAGTAAATTCTATGAAGGTATGCATACCCTACTCCCTCTGGATTTGGACCTATGACCTCTTGGGAAACACACGTTCATAACCATTAGGCTCACTCATTAAATATTGATTAGTCTTGGAAGAGTCCCATCCATATCTCCTAAAAAACCTTCTTAACTTAAAAATTCTTTAATAATGATATAAAAAAATTAAGAACATGTATACATTGAAAGGAATATCATTTACTATTGAAGATAATATGAAGAGAAGCCATTGAATATTGATGATATAATGAATATATAAACTTTAACAATATTTTATTGATGATATAATATTGTTAAAAAATTATATATTCTCTGCTTAATAGAGAGTGTTGTTATTTATTTATTTTACTTACTCACGTTGAAGATTGCAAGAATGATCTTTGGGAATTTCTTATATATATCTCTTTCAACTTCATGTGGATTTCATGACCGAGATTAAAAGGATTGTGAGAGTTGTCTTCAAATGTCGTTATGCATACTTTTTTCAATCTTAATCATTGATTTTCTTTTTATCCGTTTTATTATTTTCCTCTTCTTATTCCTATACATTACTGATTTTTCATTTTAATATCCTTATCTCTAATGGTACTTAGCATAGAACTCGTTCGTTCTCATTCATCCTTCGAACATCTCATCATCCCTTTACTTTTTCATCATTGGTCAAATATGAGTTGGGTCCCTTCTAAGCGTCGGACATTGTTCATTGGTTAAATATAAATTGATCTAGTATGAGGTGGGTCCCTTAGCTTGTAGAAGTTTGCTAGAAGCACTCAAAGTAAATGATATCCAAAATAATGCTAGCCAAGAAGAATTGAGGAAGAACTCCATTGTTTGAATAAATATAAATCAATTTGTCCTTTACATTATGAAATTTACATTTCTTAGTTTTTGAAAGTATAACAACATCATCAAAGTAAAAATAAAATATATCATTCAAAACTATTGAACATCTACATCAGAGTAAAAATAAAATATAAAATGTTCAAATATAAGTTGGGTTGGGTCCCTTCAAAGTGTCATTGGTCAAATAAAAAATGATCTAATATGAGTTGGGTCCCTTCTAAGTGTCGGACATTGTTTATTGGTTAAATATAAATTGATCTAGTATGGGGTGGGTCCCTTAGGTTGTAGAAGTTTGCTAGAAGCACTCAAAGCAAATGATATCCAAAATAATGCTAGCCAAGAAGAATTGAGGAAGGCTCCATTGATTTTTTCTTTTTTATCAGCACTTTATTATTATTTTTCCTCTTCTTGACATATACGATCACTGATTTTTTTTCATTTTAATATCATATCTCTAATGGTACCGAGCATAGAAATTGATCTAGTATGGGGTGGGTCCCTTAGTATGGGGTGGGTCCCTTAGTATGGGGTGGGTCCCTTAGTATGGGGTGGGTCCCTTAGTATGGGGTGGGTCCCTTAGTATGGGGTGGGTCCCTTAGGTTGTAGAAATTTGTTAGAAGTACTCAAAGCAATTGATATCCAAAATAATCAGGGATGATTTTGGGATGGAAATTTATTTTAAAATAAAACTGTGTGAATGTTACTAATCATTAGCATGCCAACTATAAATGATTGACGATATTTTGTAAAAATATTCAAATTTCTAAGGATTTTATATGGTTGCATAAAATTTTAGTGATTTTAAGGTAAAATAATTTTATCCACCTATAGAATTTGGGCTTGATGTTTTGTCCATGAATCAAGTTTTGGAAAAACCATTATTTGCGAAATTTAGCCCTAAAATCATCTGAAATAATGCTGGCCAGGAGAAATTTGAGAGACTTAAGACTGGAGTGGGTGTTATTTATGGAAGAAGAGGAAGGTTATGTTCAGGTCTAGAAGAATATGTTTGGTGTGATTGTCTATATATTTATATTTATATTTATATTTATTTTTATTTTTATTGAATATATGATATTGTGTAGGTGTAATGTGCGTGCATAGGTGCCATGCATTGGATAAATATGTAATATCAGAAAAAATAGGTGTAGTTTGTCATATATGTGAAATTATAGAGATGAGAATAATATGTGTTATGCTGATTATATAGATTATATGGAATTCATATTGGCATTACTACATTATTTCTTTTGTGTGTAAAAAAAGGGCGTGAAAGCGATAGTTGAAACTTGTCATCATTGTTACGATGCATTCTTCTTTTAAATTCCTACTATTTGGTGTCTATGAAGTGTCAATAAGCAAGTGTAATCAATTAGAGATTGGAAAATTCTATTTTTTTTATTTGACTTCAATGCCCCCATGGAAGCATTAGACAATGACATGGTCTAGTACTCGATAATAAAAACTATTAATTTTTTTAGTATTTCTGATATTTCATTTCCATTTCCAAGTGATGCAATAACCCGACATTAGATAGGTAATTTATTTATATTTCCATGTCACAAAATAGTTTAATGATTACATGAGAAAATTCATATGCAATATAGGTGTCATCGTTGGGAATTTTAATGAGTAATCATGATAGATGATTAAGGTTGATGCATGGCAATGGAAGGCAATCACGCTCCTAGACATTGGAGTGCTTTCTTAAAATCCATAGATATTAGTATTTCTATTAGTATTTCATTTAGATGACTCGTATATTTTCTTAATCCTACCACAATTATTATAAAATTGTGAACCTCTTGGGTAGTTGTATGAAAATTTACGATTGCTCATGGTAAAATGCCTTACCTTGGTTGTAATTCATAGGCCACCTTCATATTCCCTTGTCTAATATCAATTTGATGTTATTAATGTTTTTAATGATTTTGGTTGATGCTCTTAAGTTATTAGTCCTTGCCGAAGGCATAGAGGGACTATAGTGATCGATAATTCGTTGACTTCATATTAATTTTTCATTTCACTAAAAATATTTGTATAGTCTCTATTGTTGGAACTAGCGAACTAAAAACATTGATTTGTATATAATAAAAAATACCATATATGTCATGATCTGATTAGATAACAGATTGGAGGTCTTATTGCCAGCTTTGCTATTCCCAATGTTTTATATGTTAGCATATCCAAAAAAAATTATCATCTAGAGTCTTTCTGAATTTTTACTAATTTTTTGAAATGTTTAGATATCCAAAGTTTTGAGCATAGAGAGTCAATTTTTTATTAGTTGACTTCATATTAGTCTGTCCTTTGACTAAATTGTTTCTTTGCATAACCTCAATTGTTCGAACTATTGTTACTATATTATTATTATTATTATTATTATTTTATGTTATTATAAAATAATATAATAATTGTTTTTGTGTATGTAACAAACATGTCACACTGCGTTCTTTCTTAAATGTCTACACAACAGTTCTGACAGACTTAAATGTTTACCTAACATGCCTCACAACCTTAAATCTTTACTTAACAGACCTGTTACAATACATTTTCCTTCGATTTATTTTATGCAATGTTCTTTGCAGTGTATATGGAAAATATTGTTCTTCAGTGGCATTACTGGTTCACTGGTTGATGCTTGCTCCTTGCTTGTTCACTGGTTTATTGTTTGCCTATTGTTGTTGTTCTTGTTTGCCTATTGGTCTTGTTGCAATTTGCATGCTTAGGATTCTGCAACCGTGATCGGAACTGGCCTTTTGTTGTTCCCCATTGATGGGTGGGTTTTGGTGCCATGTTTAGCTTCCTATTCGTTGTTTGTTGTTTTCTATTTGCAGTTTGCAGGTGAGAAATTTCAATACTGGAGATGCCTGAGTCAAAATCCTCTTGCAGAACATCTTTGTATGTGAGGGGAAAATACGATTTCCTTTACTTATATGTCACTGTGGCTACGATGGAGGTGGGTTCTGTGTTGAACATTGGCGATCAAGAACGAGACGACGACAACATTACAGTCCTACTTCTCTGGTAGTAGTAGTCACATACAAAGATGGGTTGCAAGAAAATTTTGATCACTCCCAGTATTGAAAAATTACCAACAGTGGAAACTACAACTTTCTTAATTGTTTACACAATGGGAGGCCTTTGAACGGTCTTCACATCCTTAAATGTTTACCAGACATGCCTCACAACCTGAAATGTTTTCTTAACAACTGTGTTACAATACATTTTCCTCAGATTTTTTGGTACAATCTTGTGTGCAGTAAATTTGGCCAATATTGTTCTTCACCGACATTCCTGGTTGGTTGGTTGATGCTTGCTCCTTGGTTCATTGGATGTTGATTATTATTGTTTGATTCAACTTTGCATAGTTGAGGTCCTATAGCTGCAATTGGACCTTTTGGTGCTTGTTCACTAGTTTGTTTTTTGTTTCTTGCTCTTGTTTGATTCTTTCAATACTGGAGATGTCTGAGTCAAAATCCTCATGCACAACATCTTTGTATGTGAGGAGAAAATACAATTTCCTTTTCTTATATGTCATTGTGGTTGCGATGGAGTTGGGTTCTGTGTCGAACATTGGCGAATCTCAGGGATGAGACGAAGACAACATTACTGTCCAGCTTCTATGGTCGTAGTAGTCACATACAAAGATGGGTTGCAAGAGGATTTTGATCACTCCCAGTATTGAAAAATACCAACCATGGAAACTACAACTTTCTTAATTGTTTACACAGTGGGAGGCCTTTGGATGGTCCTCGCATCCTTAAATGTTTACCTGACATGCCTCACAACCTGAAATGTTTGCTTAATAGTTGTGTTACAATAATTTTTCCTCCGATTTTTTGATAGAATCTTATGTGCAGTGAATTTGGCCAATATCGTTCTTCACTGAAATTCCTAGTTGGCTATTTGATGCTTGCTCCTTGGTTTACTAGATTTTTCTTATTGTTGTTTGATTCAACTTTGTAGAGTTGAGGTCTTGTAGCTGCAGTTGGGCCTTTTGGTGCATGTTCATTGGTTTGTTGTTTGTTGGTTTCTCTTGTTTGATTCAACTTTACAAGGTTGGGGTCTTGCATCTACAGTTGGACCTATTGTTGTAGTTTGCAGGCTAGGGGATGTGCTTTTGTCCTTCTCCATTTACTGGTGGGTCACAGTTCTACGATTGCATTCTTGCATTGCTTAACATGCTCGTTACAATACATTTTCGTCCAATTTTTTTTTTCTTTTTTTTTTCTTCTACAAAGTTGTTTGTAGTGAATATGGGAAATATTGTTCTTTAGTGGCGTTAATGGTTCACTGGTTGATGCTTTCTCATTTCTTGTTGACTGGTTTCTTGTTTTCCTGTTGTTGTTGCTCTTGTTTGTGATCCGGATTATTTTTGGCACAAAATGAGAGCGGAGATATAATAAAGAAATGCACAGAGATATCGCAGATATCCAATAATATAACATAAATGTATCAGATATGAAACCATAAACACAGAGATATAGTAATACATGATTTATATTAATGAAATATATGTATAGAGACTGTAAAAATATAGAGTGAAAGACTCGCTAGAATGGTGGGGGCTTATCTTTGAGAAGAGATGTGATGCTATGCTCATTCACAAGAAGATGATTACAAGGAGGTTTTGAAGGAGTTTTTACAATAAACATGAATGCCAAAAACCATAGAAATCCAAAAACCTAACCCTAGGAGATGAAGCGCCAAAATTCATATGGGCTCCGTTTGGGTAAGTTAGTACATCAACTTCTCGGGGTCGTAACTTTGGCATACGATCTCCGTTTTAGGTGTATGATAGCCCATTGGAAAGGTACCATCGAGGAGATTAATTTTAGGGGATCAATCATGCCTTCGACTATAATTAAGAATATCTATCTAGAAAAACCTTCATTTAGGCCCTCAAAATGGCCCCGAAAGTTAAAACTGCTAAAAATAGTAAATTGCCAAAATTGTCATAAAACTGTTTTGAGCCAGTTGGAAAAGGTGGGTGGCCATCAATATCCACCTGGATCAATCCTCCCTCCTTAGAAAGAAATGGTATCCATTGCGTTGAGTTCTCGGGGGAGAGGGAAAAGCGTTTGTTGAATCTGCATCTTGGTGAGCTACTTGCCTTGTTGGAGACGTCGCGTTGCTTAGTTTGTGGAAGTCTGTCATGAACCTATTGAGGCTGAGGCTATTCAACAAGTCAAGCTACATGAGAGGACGGTGTGTAGAAGGAATCTTTGCACTTTGCTGCAACCTTGTCGACCTGCTTTTGTTGGATAGAAGGTGCTTGGGGTGAGGCTGTAGCGGTTGCAGTGTCCTTATGTTCCCCTTTTAAACAGATTGTGAAGAAACTGAATTTTGTAGTATGAGATACTACCTTGCAACATTGTTTAGGTGGAACAATAGTCGGAACTACCTCTGGTATTCTGTAGAGATGAGCCCCCAAAGTGACAATGACACTATGGGGTCGAGACTCATAAATAGCATGGCGCTTCCACATATATGGTTGGCCCAAGAGAACATCGCAGACATCCAGTGGGGAAACATCATATAATACCTCATCCTTGAAGGGTTGGATGCCGTATGACAATTGACATTGTTGGCTGACACAAAGATCGCGTCCTTGGCGAAGCCACCCTATGTTGTATGGTTGTGGCTGTGGTGTTGTCGACAATCCCAATTGTTTGACGACCTTTGCTGAGATGAGGTTCTTCTGTCTTTCACTATCAACAATAAAATGTAGTAGGGTACCCTTCACCCCATTTGTGAATGAAAAAGGTGCTCCCCCTCTTCAAGATCTGTTGGTTCTTTTGGTTGAATTGTTCTCGTCGTGACAATAACAGTGGGGTCTACGTCGATGATCTGTCTTTTACCAATATTTTCATAATTAGATTCTTATCCAGGTTTTGGCTCCTTGTCTTTGATCTCGGCCACCAATGACTATTTTTATTGACATTCGTCGGTGTTGTGCAAGGGGATTTTGTGGAAATCGCACCATTTTTTGGTGTTCTTCTTCGTCTTCCCGTGATCCTTCTTTTCATGTGGCTTAGGATGGTTTTCAGGAAGCTGTTTGTTAGGGCCATCTTTATCATACTTTGGTTGTTGCATATTTACAGAACCAAACTCCCGTTTGTTCTGGTGCTTAAATTTCAACTCGATTTTAACAGCATATCGATAAGCAACACTAAGTGATGAGATGTCAAGAAAATCCATTTTAGTTTAGATGTATCTGTGTATATCCCCATGGTATTTCAGAACTAAATTTATTTCAGAGTCTTTGATACCCAGCTTGGTGTGCAAGGTATGGAAGGTATTGGTGGACTCTGGAACTGCTTAGCCCCTCTCTTGCTTCAGTGTGGTCCATCTCATGCACTGGTCCTCATAGTTTCCAACAGGGTAATATTGTTCCTTTACCGCATCCACAAAAGAATCCCAAGTGCGATCGGCCCCATATATTCCAAACTCCTCTATGGAACTCTGATCCCAGTAAGTTTCCTACCAATGTTTGACATGGGGGAGAGCCTTAAGGAGCACAATGATGATCTTTTCTCTGTTGGAAAAATTATGAACAGATAAATAACCTTCTAACAGATTTAACCATTTATCTAGGGAATCTGCATCTATCTGACCTTCAAATATATGAATATCAAAATTTCCCTGTACCTTAAAAGACGAGGTGGCTCCAAAGTGGTTGCTTGATGAAGATGTGCCTGATTCTATTGGAAGGCGTTGAAGGATGTGGAAAAAATTCTCCATCATTTCATCCCTCTGTTGCGTGAGAGCTTGTTCAAGAAACAAATTGATAGGGTCGTCTGCTCTATCGTTTTTATTTTCTTCTGCCATGGAGGGTTTCTTGGGCGTGTGAGAGTGATTGTATTCAAGAGAGACAAGATCAATACCCAACTTGATATACCCAGACCTCGTTGGGGACATGCACTGAAAAATGATCAAGAACAACCTGCTTTGATACCACTGATTCGTATTATTTTCGGCATGAAATGAGAGCGAAGATATAATAAAGAAATGCACAGAGATATCGCGGATATCCAATAATATACCAGAAATGTATCAGAGATGCAACCATAAACATAGAGATACAATAATACACGATTTCTCTTAATGAAATAAATGTACAGAGACTGTAAAAATACAGAGTGAAAGACTCGCTAGAATGGTGGCAGCTTATCTCTGAGAAGAGATGTGACATTGTGCTCATTCACAAGAAGATGATTACAATGAGGCTCTAAAGGAATTTTTACACTAAATAGTAATTCCAAAAACTCTAGACATCCAAAAACCTAACCCTAGGAGATGAAGTGCCAAAAGTCATGTGGGCCCCATTTGGGTAAGTTGATACATCAACTTCCTGGGGTCATAACTTTTGCATACGATCTTCGTTTTAGGTGTATGGTAGCCCGTTGGAAAGGTATCATTGAGGAGATTCATTTTGGGGGATCAGTAATGCCTTTAGCTATCATTGAGAAGATTGATCCTGAAAAAACTTCATTTAGGCCCTCAAAATGGCCCCAAAAGTTAAAACTGCTAAAAATAGTAAATTGCCAAAATTGCCAGAAAATTATTTTGAGCTAGTTGGAAAAGGTGGGTGGCCATCGATATCCACCTGGATTAGTTTTCCTTTTGTTTTTGTTGTATTTTTCACGCTTTGGATTCTACAACCGTGATTGGAACTGTGCATTTGTCGTTCCCCATTGATGTGTGGGTTTCTTTGATAGGTTTATGTTCATATTCTTCTTTTTTGTTTGTTATTTCTAGTTTGCAAGTGAAATATTTAAATGTTGGAGATGCCTGAGTCAAAATCCTCTTCCAGAACATATTTGTATGCGAAGATAAAATTCGATTTCCTTTTTTATATGTTAGTGGGTGTTATGGAGGTGTTCTAATTGTGGATGCAGAATGCCAATCGTGCAAACTACATCTTCCTGAAATGTTTACATAGTGGGAGGCCTTTGCATGGTCCTCACAGTCTTACATGTTTACCTGTCAGGCCTCACAACCTGAAATGTTTACTTAACAGGTGTGTTACAATATATTCCTCCGAGTTTTTTATACAATCTTGTTTGCAGTAAATTTGGACAATATTGTTCTTCACCGATATTCCTGGTCGAGTAGTTGATGCTTGCTCGTTGGTTTGTTGGATGCTTCTTCTTGTTTGATTCAACTTTGTAGAGTTGAGGTCCTGCACCTGCAGTTGAGCCTCTTCGTACTTGTTCATTGGTTTCTTCACAAACACATCTCCACTTGAGAAACGCAAATTGGAACATGGTTTTACAGTTGGGCCACCAAAAAATACTATTAAGATAAAATAATATGACAAATTTTGCAGTAGATATAAACAACATCTCTTTTGACTTGAACCAGAGTTTGTCGAGCTCCAACTATATTTCATAGCTAAGAATGTTTTTCCCATAGTTAATGTGTCTCTATGGATTCTTAATTATGAGACTAAGTGTTGTTGTGAGAGGGATAAAGTTCTTGTCTCCCTTTCTTTTTCCTCTTCTAAACTTACCCGTTTTTCCCTTTTCTTCTTCCCCTCTATTATGCATTTATGGTTCTATACTTAGTCTTGTTTCTGTGCTCGTGGTTTCCTGGGGTGGTGACTTGACAAATCCTCATCTCCATCTATATCTTCACATCACGAGTCTGACCGACCGTTGTTCGTTTGCATACTTAGCCAATTTTATGAATGTGGGTTCACTGTTAGGCATTATCGAACTCTGGTGCCCATGTTCGGGGTATACATCTTGCACCCAAAACTTTGTTGATCTACAATTCTACCCTAGACTCCTCGAAATCGCAATCCTGGCTCTACCTACGATGACTCCGCCTGACCGACCAACCTTTCCATACTTAGTCGAGTCTTCAAAGTTTCACGGGTTCACAAAAGTTTAAAAACATTTTTCACTCCCCTCCATCCCCACCACCTTCTTCCCTTCCTAATGCACATTAATTATTCTTTTACTAGTGACAACTCACCAGACAGGTTCGAAAAGATTGGCATTAATATGAGGAAATCTCGAGGACATCTCCCATTAAAACACATTAACAGGTGAATATTATGGGATTTGATGATTTTTTTGTGTCCATCTTGAATTGGCAAAAATTGTTGGTTATTTTAGTTTTTTTAAGGCATCATCATAGTAACAGTGCAATATTGTACTACCCCACTGTCATCCACAAAGGTATTGACGTCATGTCCCTCTTTAATACTGTCCATATATTACAGGTTTTCATATTTGAGAATATGCTTTCATATGGAAATCACAACTCATGTTATTAGTGACTATTCAACACACATATTCAAAAAGATTGGTTCTATACTTAGTCGTGTTTCTGTGCTTGCGGATTCCCGAGGTGGAGAACTGACAAATCCTTATCTCCATCTATATCTTCACATCACGAATCCGACCGACCGTCGTTCGTTTGCATACTTAGCCAATTTTATGAATGGGGGTTCGCGGATAGGCGCTAACAAACTCTGGTGCCTCATGTTCGGGGTATACATCTTGCACCCAAAACTTTGGTGATCTACAATTTGACCCCGAGCTCCTCTAACTTCCAAGCCTAACTCTACCTACAATGACTCTGTCTGTCCGACCCACCTTTCCATACTTAGTTGAGTCATCAAAGTTTCGCTGGTTCACAGACTCTCGGGTTTAGAAAATTTTAAAAGCATTTTTTGCTCCCCTCCATCCCTGCCACCTTCCGCCCTTCCCAATGCACATTAATTATTCTTTTACTAGTGACAACTTGCTAGACAAGTTCGAAAATATTGGCTTTAATAAGGGAAAATCTCGAGGACATCTCCCATGTACTATACTAAAATAAATGGAAATAAAAACTTATTCCATTGTACAAATACCAAATTCAATGTTGGTATCTATTGTACAAATACAAAATTCAATGTTGGTATCCATTGTACAAATGTTGAAATTAATGCACTATCAATTTTATCCATTGTACATCTTCAACATCAACCACACAGGCCATGTTGTAGGTTTTAAAGGTTTATAATACTACTTTTATCATTTTTTAAATTGATGCAATGAATCATTTTGCATTGTATGATCATTGAAATCAATGCACTGATCAAGAACAGAAATGGAAAGGAAAGCTAGGTGATCATGGGCATCTCCACCAAAGGATTAATGGTCGAGATTCATATGACAGATCTACACATAAATGTCTCCAATTGGGGAGTTATGTCTCCTCTCTCACTCTCCTTGAAGATAAATGTAATACTATCATGAAACCCTAAGCTACCCTTCAACCTCATTACCACACTTCCAACAATTTCATCACGTCAATCATATTAATGTCTACAGGTCATCTAGAATATGTTTATCTTGTATATGACTCTTTCACCTCATACATGGTATCAAATCAAATGTCTCTATGTGTATTTTCATTTCTAGTTCTTGGTTCTTACTCTCTCTTCTACACAAGCAACTTCTTCGATCCCATACACACATTTCCAATAGTTAGTGTGCCTCCATAAATATTCTAAACAAATAGATTTTGTAGTTGTTAAATGCCATCCTTTGAAACATATATCTAATTTAGTTAATCCAAATCTCAATCCTCTATATTACTTAACTTGACTGTTTTTTGAATCATNCTAGAATATGTTTATCTTGTATATGACTCTTTCACCTCATACATGGTATCAAATCAAATGTCTCTATGTGTATTTTCATTTCTAGTTCTTGGTTCTTACTCTCTCTTCTACACAAGCAACTTCTTCGATCCCATACACACATTTCCAATAGTTAGTGTGCCTCCATAAATATTCTTAACAAATAGATTTTGTAGTTGTTAAATGCCATCCTTTGAAACATATATCTAATTTAGTTAATCCAAATCTCAATCCTCTATATTACTTAACTTGACTATTTTCTTAATCACAAAACAATGTCAAATACATATGTATTATAAATTTGTTTACGTCCACTTCACATTGTTGATAAATTCAAATCACCAATGGATACTATTTCTTTCTAAGTTGACTATCCAATATGATCTATGTAGTCATATTTGCATTCCATGCATGATGCATGTTATATTATTTCCAAGTTCTAGTGCCCATCATTTGTATTCAAATGATGATCCTATTATTGCCATGCCTAGAAGAAAACCAAATATGTATGCTTTGTTACTTTATCTTTTTTCAAATGTCGGTTTGGGGTCATGGACAATTTTAGGTTTTATATTTCTCCTTTTATCATTTCTTAAATCAATTCACTAAATAATTTTTCACTGTACCATTATTGTAATTAATGCACTAAATATTTTTTCATTGTACATTACTGTAATCAATGCATTAATCAAGAAGAGAAATGGAAAGGAAAGTTATGTGGTTATGGACTTCCTCAATGAGGATTAAAGGCCTAGGATTATTCCATATTCATAGGAATGATCTACACATAAATTTCACCAACTAATTCATTGTGGTTTTGTGTTACTTCTCCAAATAACATAAAGAGAAATATTTTGAAAAAGTCAATAAATTCTCTCATAGGAATATTCCAAGCATGTTTGTGTGATGTTGGAAGCACTACTTACTTGTTAACAACCCTTCGATATTGTGCATATAGAATGTTTACTTTGATGGGGAATATGCCCTGATTATGGTAATATAATTACATTAAACACTTTATGCACATTTTAAATTTATTTTCCACAACCTCCTACATAAATCTTCAGAGTATATTATATTGCAAATTTTTATCAATTTCATCTAAGGACAAATATATAGTATGCTTTCACTTGGATTTTGAAATTAGAAACACACAATTAAATGGATGTATTACCCTAACCTAAGGACTTCCAAAATAGCATCAAACATTTAAAGGGAAATATGACTAAGAAAACTTAATCCTTTGAACTTCATTCAATAATTTTTAATGCCTCCAATTTAGAAAGCTTCTTAAAAATAAAGTGCATGTGAAATTATAATTATGCAATAGCGATGTCTATATTCATTTTGAAATAATTTTCAACATGACAAGTTGAGGGTGAATCCAAATCCATGACTAAGACAAATATTAAAAATAAATGTTGTTACAATAATGGACAACAAAAATGCATGTAATGATCTAAATCATCTAAGAAAAATGTGCCTAGTATGTTCTTATATCATTTGAAACAAACATGTCTAAAATGTTTTAAATCATTTGAAACAAATGAATTGCACCTATCCTCCAATTTGTGCATCTACAATAGATTAATTTTGCTCAAATCAGTTCACTACTCTTAAGTAAATTAATTTCACTTACATCATTTTGATGCTCTTCCAATCTCTATATTATTAGGTTTTCTACAATGGATCATTTTTTCTTAGGTTAGTTGGATGCTCCTCCAATATCTATATTATTAGGTTTTCTACAGTAGATTATTTTTTCTCAGATCAGTTCATCGCTCCATAGTAGATTACTTTCCCTTATATTGGTTTGATGCTCCTTCAATCTCTATATTGTTAGGTTTTCACTAATTTGTTGCTCCTCAATAGATTACTTTCCCTTAGATCAATTATCTACTCTTCCAATTTCTATATTAGTAGATTGTCTACAACAAATTAATTTCACTATGATCAGTTCATTGCTCTTTGGTAGATTAATTTCACTCAGATCAATTCGTTGCTTCTTCAATCTCTATATTATTAGGTTTTCTAAATTAGATTAATTTCACTCAAATTAGTTCGTTACTCCTCAGTAGATTAGTTTCCTTCATATTAGTCTGCTACTCCTTCAATCTCTATATTTTTAGGCTTTTGTTAGTTGGCTACTCCTCAATAGATTATTTTCACTTAGATTAGTTTGCTTCTCCTCCAATTTCTGTATTAGTAAGTTTTCTATGGTAGATTAATTTCATTCAAATAAATCGATTTCTTCTATATATATTAATTTGCCTTAGATCAATTAGTTACTTCTTCAATCTCTACAATTTATTATTCTTCAATACTTGAATATTGGATTTCTAAAATAGCTTATATATATATATAATATCAATTTTATATTTATTTTTAATATATAACTAAAATATAATATTGTATTAATTTTATTTTTTTAAATATATGATCAACATTTACAACATTATCTATATGATACTAGCTTATAAAGTGCCAATCATCGCCATATAGTAGCATTTTAGTACATTCCTAAATCACTAATTTAATTTGGTGACTTTAAGTTATTATGATTATTATTAAATGAACGATAACAATTTTATATATTTGTTAAAAAATATTTTTTAATAATAATAATAATTATTATTATTAAGTAATAATTAAATATATAATCATGGATAATGAAAATCTTTCTAAAAATAAAATTATAGCAATAATATTCATTTTATTTTTAATTTCAAATCAAGTAATCTAATTATTTTCAATTTTCAAATTGGTCTGTTTTGAAAAGACATTAAATATTGATTAGTCTGGGAAGAGTCCCATCCATATCTCCTAAGGA
This sequence comes from Picea sitchensis, assembly GCA_010110895.2. NCBI lineage: Eukaryota > Viridiplantae > Streptophyta > Pinopsida > Pinales > Pinaceae > Picea > Picea sitchensis. The sequence continues at coordinate 27,421 of SNQJ01S0017799.1, read as the reverse complement.
ACCTTCTTAACTTAAAAATTCTTTAATAATGATATAAAAAATTAAGAAAATGTATACATTGGCAATGAATATCATTGAATATTGAAGATAATATGAAGAGAAGCCATTGAATATTGATGATATAATGAATATATAAACTTTATCAATATTTTATTATTTTATTGATGATATAATATTTTTAAAAAATTATATATTCTTTGCTTAATAGAGAGAGGTGTTATTTATTTATTTTACTTACTCACGTTGAAGATTGCAAGAATGATCTTTGGGAATTTCTTATATATATCTCTTTCAACTTCATGTGGATTTCATGACCGGGATTAAAAGCATTGTGAGAATTGTCTTCAAATGTGGTTATGCATACTTTTTTCAATCTTAATCATTGATTTTCTTTTTATCATTTTTATTATTATTTTCCTCTTCTTATTCCTATACGATCACTGATTTTTTTTTTCATTTTAATATCATATCTTTAATGGTACCGTGCTTATAACTCGTTCGTTCTCATTCATCCTTCAACCATCTCATCATCCCTTTACTTTTTCATCATTGGTCAAATATGAGTTGGGTCCCTTCTAAGTGTCGGACATTGTTCATTGGTTAAATATAAATTGATCTAGTATGAGGTGGGTCCCTTAGGTTGTAGAAGTTTGCTAGAAGCACTCAAAGCAATTGATATCCAAAATAATGCTAGCCAGAAAGAATTGAGGAGCTCGAATGAGTGTGGTGTTGTTTCTCGGAAGGAAAGACCCATCGCTGAGGTCTAGAAGATATCATTTGGTGATTGTAATGCTTGCTAATATGAGGTATGGTTTAGCGGTGCCACTGGGGTCTCAAACATGCAAGGATAGAACTCTATGTCCTCACTGATCTTGATTCATCTTCGTTTGTCTATCACTTGGTGCCCTTAGATTTTCTTGAAGCAACAAAACAATTGGGAAAAAGAAGTTTATTTAGCATATCTAATCCTTAATATATACAAAATTCAACATAATAAATACAATGATCATAACACTATTTAAATATCCATTTCATTTAAAAAAAAAAACCATAATTTGGATTCATGGTATACTAGAAAAAATAAATATAAAATGCTTTCCCCGCCTAAATAAAAGAAATGAGTAGAACAATATCAAGAAGTAGATTATGAATAACTTTCTTGGATGCACGCCATTATTTAGAAAAACAACCAATGATAACAAAGGTCTAGTCATAAGGAACCAAAGTTGTACAAAAGAATATCATTGTTGAGAATCATGAAGTAAGGATAGTTCATCGATGCCCCTAGCATGAAGGACATCCTTGTTGATTTTAGCACTTCAACCCTTGGTATGCTCTGATACCATGTTGATGACTCTTCTCTCTCAACCCTAGGTATTCTGTGATACCCTGTCGAGATTTCCCTTCAACCTAGCACTATGAAGTTAACCCCAAGCAACATATATTTGTTGAATCAAAGCATACCTAGGTTACTCAACGAAAGATGCAGTGGAAGAATAAAAAAGGAAACCAAATCAAGCACATAAGAACACCACGAACTTTGGATAAACCCCTGGAAAAACCCCGGACAGAAAACTAGTCCAATGATGCTTTTATTAAGGTCAAATCAGGGCTCTCGTAATAGGAATAGTGGCCCACTGAGAGAATTATACATTGCAGACAAACCTTGAAACTCTTGTGCTTATGTATGACCTTGTACCGACACTTTTCCCAATGCATCTTTGACTTTACCTTCTCTAGCCCGTGGATGTCTGCACCTTTCCCTTCTTAGACTTGTGGATATCTGTTCATGTCTCCTCTGAGACCCGCGGATGTGTACAGAAAGCCCGTACGACAAGCTATGTATGACTATGCTCTTCCCTCTGGTTTCTGTCCTTTGAAACCCCCATGTGGTTGCTTCTTCTCTCTCTCCTCCTTGATCTGTATGACCTCTAGATGGAATCCCTTCTCCACCTATCCAATATCTTGAATCACGGTCCTTTGTGATTCAACCCTCTCATCAACACTTGGATGAACTCTCTCCACCCAACGAGTCAGATCTCCTCACTCTAGTGTAAGGAAAATTCCTTCTTTACCACTACACTCTAGAAAAATTCCTTCTTTTCTATCCTCAACCTTGGTCTCTCACCAAGTCTCTCAAAAGTGTATCTCACACACGTCCCTACCTTGGTCTCTCACCAAGTGACTTCCCCTCAAAGTCCCCACTGTGTCGACTCCCTCAACACAAGTCTCTGACTTTGATTTCTAATCAAAAGTATATTGCAAGTGTATCTCACACAAGTACCTACCTTGGTCTCTCACCAAGTGACTTCCTCTCAAAGTACCCACTA
>SNQJ01S0017798.1:305340-318273 GCA_010110895.2 Picea sitchensis | reverse complement strand
GACAGTTGTATAAACTGCTTCTCTCCAAAAACTATCTGATAGACCTGTTTCATTTATCATTATTGTAACAACTTCTTGTACATGTATATTTTTCCTTTCAACAACCCCATCTTGTTGAGGAGTTCTTGCTATTGCATATTGTCTTTTTAGTCCATGTGATTCACAGAATTACACAAACGGATGTGAATTCACCTCCAATATTGTCTAACCTTAAACATTTTATTTTCATCTCTATCTCATTCTCAACTAGAGCTTTGAATGCCTTGAATTTGTCAAATGCTTCATATTTGTTTTTGAGGAAAGTAACCCAAGTCATTCTTGTATAATCATCAACAAGTAACAAGAAGTACCTTTATCCCTATAGACTTTTAGTCCTTTATGGTCCACAAAGATCTGTATGTACAAGTTCCAAATTCTTGGAAGCTGCATATTCCTTTGTTTTGAAGTTTACCCTAGACTTTGTTCCATCCTGACACTGCTTACAAATCATGATTGAGGATTCTATAATTTTTTGCATGTCTCTTATTGCTTGTTTGGTACTAATTTTTACCATATTTTCAAAGTTAATATGACCCATTCTTTTGTGCCACAACAAACTTTCATCTGTATATCCTATAAATCACTTTTCTCCATTGATTTCATTAAGAACATACACATTATTTGGGGTTTTGGTTCCTTTTTATATTAGCCTTCCTAAGTCTATTTTTCTAATGTCACATTCTCAGGAGTTAGATATGAGATTATGTCCCTGATTGCACATATCGCTCACATTGAGAAGATTATGTTTTAGATTTTCAACACACAAAACCTTTTCCATTTTGGCTTTTTTCATTGTCAAAATTGACGGTGCCTTTTCCAACTATCTTCGATCTTCCATTGTCTCCAAAAGTAACATTTCCCTCATTTTTCTTCAAGGTGATAAAATTTGTTCCATCTCCTATCATATGACTAGAGAATCCACTATCGATAACCCACTTATCCTTGTTTTTATATCCACGTAGAGCTTCTTGAAAAAATAAGGAATTTTCTTTCTTTTGTTCCCAACTTATTTTCATTATAGGTGAAACTTTCTTGATATTACTTCTGCAATACTTTGTTGTATGTCCAAAATTATTGCAGTTATAACATATGAGTATTCTGATAGCTATTCCTCATGTAATATCTTCTTATATTTATTCTACAATTTATTTCTTTATGAGCAAATTCATTACAGGAATAACAATAGCCATGGAAAGAGTTTTGATAGCGGGTTGTGTGATTCCATATTGATGGGATAGTTTTCCATATTTGGGCTTTGTGAGTAAATTTTTTTTCTTGTGGATCATATTTTTCTTCTCTTCTATGATCTTCAACTTTGATTGGATTTATGAGAGTGTCAGCTTAGCTCTTGGTTCTTTCTTCTCTTGTTTTTTTTTAGGATGTTGATTCTTCTTCATTGAAAAATTATTTCCTATTACTGTAGCCAAGACTCATTTTGTTAGATGGTGCTCTTTGATGATTTAGTATTTCATATAAAGTTCCAGAGCTTCTTGCTGATTTCTCCAACTTCTTTCTTAGGTGGACTATTTCAAATTCAAGAGTGTTGCAGATATCTTCTTTTTCTTTCAATTGAGCCTTTAGAACTTCTTCAATATTCTTTGTTTCTTCTACTTGAATCTTTAAAGAAATTGTTTCCTTATATGTTTCCTTATCATCATATTCTTTCTCTTTGTACTTTTATAGTTCTCTCTTTTCCTTTCTATTCTTGTCTTGAAGTCTGTAATTTTCTTCTAAGTAACTAATGAGTTCTTCTTCAAGATTTATTTCTGTAGAATTTTTTTGTTCTATCAAGTATGTATCTTCATCCATTTTTGTTTCTAGAAACATAAATAGAATCGTTTTTGCTTCACTGTGACTATCATATGATGAGTCGTTGTCTTCATTGATATATACATTCTTACTTTGTCCGTAAGGCTTCTTGTTCTTTTCAATCTTCCTTTTGTTGGTTTTCATGAAATTTAATTATTCTTTCACATCAGTATTTGCATAAGGATATTTATGAGAAAAGTGTCATATTTTTCCACAATTAAAACATTTGAATGGGATCTTACCTTTGTATGTGTTTTTAAGCTTCATGACAAAGTTTGTTTCTTCCTCATATAGTTTGTTTTCTGAGAAATTACTTATCTTGAACTATGTCTTATTTGATGATTTAAATGATACTTCCTTCCTCGATGTTCTTGGTGGATTATCCTGTTATACTCTCATTTCATATTCAATTAGGGTTCCATGCAGGTCATCCATTGTCAGTTTGTCTAGATATTGTAAAATTTTGAGACCCAAGAGATCTAGAATTCAATGAGAAAAGTAATACTAATCCAATGAATTTGCAAATAAACAAAGAAGAGACAGATAGAGAATAATTTAATCCACAAGAATGAATGTATTCACAATATATTCAAAATTACAATGACATCAATCCAATATGTAGAGAGGAATTGATCTTGTCACTAATAATAGAAACTACCACTAAAAGCAGTGTAAAAATGGCTAAAGCATAGGACTAACCCTCTAAAATAGATAACCCACACCTAACATGAGTATGATAGGCTGAAAAGTGCGATTTTACTAACTGATTATCTAAACATGAAAATTTTACTAAAGAAAGGGGGTAAATCCCTAAAAGCAAGGGGCAATTTCCTTGATTTAAGGAGGAAGTGTGCTCTCCTTCCTTTAGGTGTTTAAACTATGCATGGAGGTTGGAAGGGAGTTATTAAGTAGATTTATAAATAAAGAACTCAAAGTTAACTCCCTGAACTTAAGAAAAACTCCCTAAAATAAAGGAATGTGTCTCCTACCCTCTCTAGAGAGTCAAATTAAGTGAGGAAAAATGCATTGGAATGAATTAACCAAGGTCTAGGTACCTAAGACAAGTAATAAAACAAGAGAAGTTAGGATTATTCTCTAACACCCCCCCTTAATCCTAACTGTAGTGACATAACAATAAAATGTGAGTCCTGACTACTAGGCCATTTTAGGTACTCAATACAATAATCAACCCCTCATAAAACGAGGAAAGAGGTAAAACCTCATGGGACACCGCCCCCCCCAAAAAAAAGGAAATAAAAAAATGTTAAGTAAATTGTGAGAGTCTACCCAGTTGTCTCTACCACAACCAAAATATCCCGCAAGTCAGAGAATTTATTCTCAGTGAAGGATTTGGTGAAGATGTCTGCAATCTGCTACTCAGTGGGGCAATACTGTAGTGAAATAACTTGATCATGAATCAACCCCCGGATGTAATGCATGTGTATCTCGATATGCTTGGTTCTCTATATTTGAACTAGATCAGTGGATATTTGAATGGTACCATGGTTTTCACAAAACATGACAGTCAACATATGATACTTAATCCCAAACTTAGAAAGTAAACCCTGCAACCAAATACATTGTGTGGTGGCATTCACTACCCCCTTGTACTCTTCCTTTGTTGTGGATAAAGAAATAACTTCATGCTTCTTACTTGACCAGTAAAGTGGAATGGAACCAAATATGAATACATACCCTGAGTTGGACTTGCGGTATGAGCCATCGCTAGCCCAATCTAAATCAGTGTACCCAACCAAAGATAGAGGACAATCAACTACATAATAAATACCAAAACTGGGAGTGTCTTTTACATACCAACGGATTCTCTTAGCATCTTTCCAATGAAGCTCATGGAGCTCCTGCATATACCTGGAAACAACACTCACTGCATAAGAGAGATAAAGACGAGTATGTGTGAGGTACAATAAGCTCCCTACCAACTGCTGATAGAGAGTATTCTCTACCAAAGGAGTAGTCACTCCATCCTCCAATATGACCCCGGAAAGAAAAGGTGAACCAAATAGCTTACACTCTATCATATAAAACATGTCAAGTATATCCAGTGCATACTTGTTTTGTGCCATCTTGATTTATGAAGTAGACTATGATACCTCAAGACCAATAAAATAATGCAACAAACCCATATCACTCACGGAAAATATATCATCCAAGTCAGTCTTAACCCATGCAATATCTAATAAATCACTCCCTGTGATCAGTAATTCATCTATGTATAGAAAAATAAAAAAAAGGGAGTCATCATGGTGAAGCATATAAACATTCAGATATGTTTTACATCTATTAAATCCCTGAGAATGCATAAAAGAATCCATTTTTTCATACCAAGATCGAGGATCATGTTTGAGCCCATATAATGATTTCTTTAACCTGCATACAAGAGAGGAGTCATGAACATACCCATGTGGTTGCTCCATATATATTTCCTCCTTCATATCCATGTGAATAAAATAACTCTTCACATCCATGTGATGAACTTCCCAGTGTCGAGAAGCCATAATGGCCAAAACTAGCCTGATGGAGTCCATTTTTTCAACTGGTGGAAAAGTATCGATATAATCAATGCCATGTACCTGAGAGTAAACTTTAGCAACAATCCTAGATTTATATTTACTGATATCACCATTTTCATCCATATTTTTCCGAAATATACATCTGCATTGAACAAGCTTTCTTCCTTCCAGAAGTGGAACCAAATCTAAAGTTTGGTTCTCCATGAGAGCATTGTACTCCCCATCCATAGCAGCTTCCCATAAGGGGTTTCTCGTGGCCTCTATGTATGAATTTGGATCTGATGAAAGTTACATATAGTAATGTATGGGAAGAAACTTCTTTGTGGAAACCAAGGCAGTGGGGGCCTCGAAAAACTGTGATCTAGTCCTCCTAAGATACGCTAGATTGTCGACTAGTTCACTGACATCATGAAAAGTATTTTTGGCAAAAACTAGTAGGGGATCCAGAGAATCCATGACCTGATAATAAACCTTTGAATATGATCCAAATACCTTCTCATCATCATTATCTGAATTTATCAAATGAGCATCAAAACCCTCTTCAATTGTTTCATCCAAAAAATCCCCGATAGGTTGATTTGAAACTGCATGTCGTGGACCCTCTTCGAACTTCACACTTTCCTCAATGAAAAGTGAATTAGTAGAAGTTTGTAGAATCCTATAACTTTTAAAACCTTCATGGTTGCCAACAAATATCTATTCAACAGTCTGAGGCTCTAGTTCCCTTCGTTTGTCAAATGGAATATAGGCCCATGCACGATAACCAAAAATTATGAAATGAGATACTTTTGGTTTCTTACTGCACCAATATTCGAAATGAGTGATTCCCTTTAGTGATTTGTTAGGAAAAAGGTTTTTAATGTATTATTCACAATTTATGTCTTCATCCCATAGATTTGGAGCCAATGATTTCGATTGTAGCATGCAATTTTCCATCTCTTTCAATGTCTGGTTCTTTCTCTCAACAACATCGTTCTATTGCAGTGTGTAAGGCACTGTATGTTGGATATCAATGCCCTCTTCGGAACAAATTTTCTGCATATATTTGTTAACGTACTCACCTCCATTATCACTACGAAGGATATTAATCCTTCCCTCATACTAATTCTCAATGACTACCTTAAATTCTTTAAAATATTGAAAAACTTGAGATTTCAATGTCAAAAAATACACCCATGTGAAGCGAGAGTACTCGTCAATAAAAGTGAGTACATACCGATATTTTCTGATTGAGGGATTAGGTACAGGTGCCATGAAATCACTATGAATCATTTGAATAGGTGAGGATGTCCTCCATACTTGTCCTTTGTCAATTGTTTTCTCGAGATTCTTACCAATAATGCTGCTTTAACAGATCCCATTGGAAAATTTGATTTGAGGAAAATCGGTTACCATGTCTTCTTTGCTAAGTTGATGCAAGTACATGTAATTAAGATGCCTAAATATCTCATTCCATAAACTTCTCTCTTCATTAGTATGAGTCAAAAAATTTGTACATACATATTTGAGAAAGAAATGAGAGAAGGAATACAACCAAGAGTGATGATCTACAACACCGTGAACTACCCCGGACCCTATTTTTAAGTCTGAAATCTCCACTGAATCCAGATATAATTCGGCCTTTATTTTCGAACTGAAATGTGTGATTTTATATATGGAAATAAATTTCATGGAAAGCGAGGTTAAATTCATCACATTATCAAAATATCCCCCTTCCAAAGAAACTATTTCTTTACCACATACCTCAACTGGTGTGTCGTCTCCCATGAGAATAGGTGGTCATGTGCACTCTTTGATGGATGAGAATTATTCTTTATTTTAAGCCATATGATTATAAGAACCTGAATCAAGGATTGAATTGGATGGGGAGGATGTGACAACCATCAAAGAGTGACCATCGTGAGATTTTCCTCTTGTTTTTCTTCATCCTTCTTCCTTGCATTTGTCGAGACCATGAGATTGTTTTGTTGTAGCATATTCTCCATGTCATATATAGTTTTCCTCATACAAGAATCTTCAGGATGATAACCTTTTTGACAATAGCTTCATTTATATATTTTATTTTTCTTCTTCCCTTTGTTATCTGAAGAATATTCATTTTCCACTTTCGAGAACTTTTCCTTTCTAGCCTTGGGGTTTTTTCCTTTCCCCTTTTTCTGATCTTTGAAATTTGGTTTTCTTGCTTCATCTTATGCAAGAGAATGATATCTAGAATCCTTTATGGATCCCATGGAAACTAATTTTTCCTTCTCTTGAGTTAGTGCTTCAATAAAATCATCTAAAGAGGGCATTTTCCACTTCGGAGTTGTTAATTTTGAAGCATGAAACGAGGAAACAAAAAATGAATAATTGGGACCTAGTTTTGAGAGAATGGAAAGGATGAGTTGCTCATATTTTTTCACTACTTTGAATTATTTAAGCTGAACTAAAATGGATTTAAATTTTATAAAATACTCTTTCAAAGAATCAAAATTTGACGGATTGAAACCTATGAGATCGTTATCCAAAATTTAGGCTCAAATTTCATCATGTTTACCAACTCTTCCAACTTGGTCCAGACCCCATTAGGGGAGGATGCGGTTTTGAAATGGAACATCAAGTCTCTTGATATGGAGAGACATATCAGCCCAAAGGCTCATTAATTCTATTGAAATACTTTTCCTTCTCCACAACATTTGTTGGCTCAACTTCTGTACCCATTGTTATCCGATAGAGACCTTTGCTTCGAAGAGTAAGGGTGATCTCATCTTTCCATTCAAATTAGTTGAATGGAGTTAGGAAAACATGCTTGGGCTGAAGTTTTTGATCCATTTATTTTTTCTTCCTCCTTTGATGATCCTTCACCTATAAATAAAACTAGTATACCTCTCCCTCAGATTCCTTGAGGCTCTGATACCATGTAAAATTCTGAGACCCGAGAGATCTAGAATTCAATGAGAAAAATAATACTAATCCAATAAATTTGCAAATAAACAAAGAAGAGAGAGATAGAGAATAATTTACTCCACAAGAATGAATGTATTCACAATATATTTGAAATTACAATGAGATCAATCTAATATGTAGAGAGGAATTGATCTTGTCACTAATAATAGCAACTGCCACTAAAAGAAGTGTAAAAATGGCTAACGCACATGCCTAAACCTATAAAATAGATAACCCACACCTAAAATGAGTATGATAGGATGAAAAGTGTGATTTTACTAACTGATTAGATAAACATGCAAAGTTTACTAAAGAAAGGGGGTAAATCCCTAAAATCAAGGGACAATTCCCTTGATTTAAGGAGAAAGTGTGCTCTCCTTCATTTAGGTGTTTAAACTATGCATCAATATTGTAAAAGAGTTATTAAGTGGAGTTATAACTAAAGAACTCAAAGTTAACTCCCTAAACTTAAGGAAAACTCCCTAAAATCAACGAAAGTATCTCCTACACTCTCTAGAAAGTCAAATTAGGTGAGGAAAAATGCATTGGAATTCATTAACCAAGGTCTAGGTGCATAAGACAAGTAATACACAAAGGGAAGTTAGGATTATTCTCTAACATATCCTTAATTTCCTCAATAACAAATATATTGGGATTAAATCTTGAGGGAAGTGACATGAGCATCTTTTGTACAATAATATCTTCTTCAACTTCTTCTCATAATCCTTTGATGGAGTTGGCAACATCATCTACAGGGAGAAGATAGGTTGCAATATTCTCTTTTTCATTCATCTTGAGAGTCTCAAATTTTCCTWTATAGAATTGTAACTTTTCTCTCTTAACCTTATCATGTTGCTCATAAATATTTTGTAGTTTGTCACACATCTCTTAGGTTGAGGCATAATGCATGAATTTGGTGTATACTAATTTTCTTAATTCATAAAGAATATCATTTATATCCCTGGAATTATTTTTATTGAGCCTAATTTCAGTCATATCAGTTGGGGGAGTTCCTTGATATTTGTAATCGTTTACTACTTAATCCTTCACATCATATCCAAGTGACATAAAAAATGTTTGCATTCTTATTTTCCAGAAGACATGTTTTGATCCAACAAATTTTGGTGCTTTTCTTGTGGAGAACCCTTGTTGTCCCTCCAATGTGAGGATTCACCTTCCAACAATTAGGTTGTTCGTAAAGGAACCTGCTCTGATACCAATTGTTGGAGTATTGAGAGAGGGGGTGAATCAATATTACATGATAATGTTTTTTTTCACAACTTTCCTTTGAATCAAAATTTGTTTTTTACCAGTAGTCAATGATGAATAGTTAAATCATACAATGAAAAATATACAAATATTTACTGTGGAAACTCAAATGGGATAAAACCACTAAATTTTATTTATAAAAAAATTGTAAGCACCAAATTACAAAAGACACCAATCTGCAATAGTATTTGTAGGAACCAAATGGAAATGGACACCAATCCCCTTGTTGAGCACCAACTTAGCCAATGGGAACCAACCCACATAATTATTGTTCACAAGAACCAACCTGTAGGAGACACTAATCTCTTTCCTTGCTCCACCATGCCACCATGACCATATTTGTTTGCTTCAGAAGACCTCTCCAACATGCTTCATCCTTTGTGTCATCAAATGTAAGATCTTCTTCATTGCTTCCACGCTATCGTACGAACCTCAAATTCTCTATTATTCTCGCATTTATCACTTCACACTCAACTAACATCAAAATATCATTTGGTAATATTTATTTATAAACTCCATGCTATCCTGGATATGTCCACATACCTAGAATTATGAAGTTGACTCTGGGTCCACCGATTCTTCAAATCAGACTACAAAACCCTTCTACAAAATCTTTTTTATGTTCCTTTTGTTGCAATCGATCTAGTTCATGGGTCCTCAATGCTCAACCACAATCCTATTAAGACTTCCTGTAGATATCGAGTGTTGATTTGATCTCAAAGTTATAAACATTATTCTTTAGGCACAAGAGTCATGTGATCGTCTCTTGATTAGATCATAACCATCTGATCTAACATCTACAACATCTAATCTAACAGGATATAGGACCCTTTTGACCTACTCACTCAACCACCACTAGATATAGATCATATTTTACCTCTATCGGAGTCCTTCATCGGACTCCTCTTGGATCACTCTGAATATGAAAAATCTAAACTCTGAACTTCTCCTTTCAAACTCCTAAAGTCTGAGCACTCTCCACGATCGATCATTCAATATCTATAGTTACCACTCCTTAATCTTCACTTCCACTATGCCAAGTCTTCGTTGGTCAACTTGCATGTATCTTCCATGTGTCATCATTATGTACTATTCTGAATAAATCCTCACCATCAATTTTCCTTTCGGTATAACGTTATCAGACTTCAGTGAAGTGGCCAAAGCCTCTCCGATGAATGGTGGAGATTCAGTTTTCTGTTCATCCAACGAATCATAATTATTTATCAACTTCACTTCAATGGAATGTACTACAATGGATCCAGTGGTCCTGGACTAGACAAATCAATGGTGTTGATTGCATCGCTCCTTCAACCTACACGACTGTTATCTTTTGTTCCTCAATTATTTCATAAAATGGCTATGTGGGACCCACGTAGATCTACAATTGTCGTCACATCTTGTTTCCACACTTACTGACAGTCCAAATTTCTCCTTGGAACTCCTTCGTCAAAGTTCCTCCATTGCAGTCAACCAATCTACTCCGATCAAATATCTCTAATGGATGGACCATATATCCTTGTTGTAGCTTCGATAAATCAAANTTGTTTCCACACTTACTGACAGTCCAAATTTCTCCTTGGAACTCCTTCGTCAAAGTTCCTCCATTGCAGTCAACCAATCTACTCCGATCAAATATCTCTAATGGATGGACCATATATCCTTGTTGTAGCTTCGATAAATCAAAGGTTCTTGTTTATTAAGATTTTTTGTGCAGCCTTTCACTCAAACACTTTGATGGATCGCACTTCAATAAAGATATGCTACGGGATGTGTTGACTTGGCTACCTGACATGGAAGATTATGTGGTCTTGTCCTTTATACTTTTTTGGTTCTGACATGCCAGTTGATATCATGCTGACATCATAAAAAAATTTGGCTCTTCTTTGTATACTTTGTTGACATGGTGCTTTGACATATGGCCTCATCCTTTCTGATTTCATGTTTCTCACATGGAAATTGGAATCATGCTAACATCATCACAACTTCTAGCTCTTCTTCGTACACTTTTATAACTTGGAGCTTTGACACATCGAATCATCCTTTCTACTTTCATGGCTATGACATGGAAGTTGATGTGGTGTATGAATTGAATCACACTCATTCAAAGTATTTTGTTGGAATCCCAATGCAGTATCACGTTCAAACACTACAATGCAAGAGCATCGAGGAATATTCCTTTTTGATACCATCATATCGAAGTGCATATTACTCTGTCAACATTCCTCCATTGATAGTTATGACTTTGATAGATCAATGGTTCATATTAATTTGCTATTTCTTTGATAGATCGACAATCCCTATTGATTCAAAGTTTGTTCTTTTGAAGTGTCTCTGGAGAGACTAAGCTAAATAATCCAAAAAATTGAACTCTGAAAGCCTTTCCCATCGCATTGGATTCAGAATTAAGGACTCCTTCCGGCCGTGGATATCATTAGATATAGATCTAATATTTAATCTTGTTCGTCCATTATTAACATATAAACATAAACTACGGCACTAAAAGTTATCTCCTTTTTTGCGATTCCATAGCTCTTCCATTTACATTCAAGCTAAGATATTTCACTTGTTCATTATAAAACCATCAAAGTCAATTTCCCTAGTTCATGTGGGATATTTTCTTTTTCCTTTTCTTCATTATCTTCACATATGGATCAATTATCTTGTTGAATGATCAAAAATCAACGACTTATGCTTTCTCTGTGCATTGAACCTTCTCCAGAGCTTCCTTTGATCCTCTACAGCCTAGTCGTCAAGCACCCCATGTGGTTTGATTTTATTTACAGGTTTCGATCCTTGGACCTGTCATCATAGTCTATGTACCTTCATCTTCATATGGATTCACTATCAATGACCTCCATGACTACCTTTGACATTAATGACAATACAGTTTCCAACAATCTCCCTATTTTTCATTGATGGAAACACATTCATAAATACTACAATCTTCTAGTCTATCGAAGTCTCCCCCTGTCTCTTTTCTCTCCCCCTTTGACATCAATGGCAAAGATCCTCGATGTGCTCCTTTGTTGCCTTAGCCCTACCTGGCTAATCCTTTAGTCCACACGACCATTTTCTATAAGACCGCAGCCTTATATTCCTTCTTATCGGGGTTTCTGCCTTCAAAATCCCGATGCGCTCAAATTGTCATTAGCCCTCCAGTCTAAGCTCCTGGTCCACGTGATTGCTTCTATATGACCACAGTCATAACTCTGGTCAAGGTTTCGGGATTTCTAATGCCAAAATGCACTCACCCTTAGGATTCACGATCCCTTGAATCCCGACGCGCCCTTTTCGCGTTAGCTTCCCTCCTAGGCTCCTAGCCTATATGACCATTGCCCTATGACCCTAGTCTTACACCTCGTCGGGGCTACGGGGTTTCAAATGCTGCAAAATACTTGCCCACGGGATTCCCGAGTCCTCAAATCCCGACTCTCCGGTTTGCTGACACCTGGCTCCCACAATGGCGCTTCCCTTCTTTCTGAGATGCTGACAGCTGGCCACACGGTGCCACCCTCCTCCTCGTCGGGGTTTGGTGGTTTGCGATTCCAGAATTTGTAAACGCTTTGTCACCATGATTCCCAATATCCCGATGACCCAAACACCGATAGATGACTTCCTGGTTGGGACTTTTCCCGATGGCGCTGATTGCTGCCACGTGTCCTCCTCTGATGGACGGTCTCGATGGAACTTCGATTTCCCGATGTCGAATATCCAGACTCCCTTCAGATCCCTGACACGTTTCCCAACTAACGGATGGTCCAGATCTTCCCAGGACTTTGGGGTTTCAAATGTCGAAAAACATTCGACCACAGAACTACCGATCTTTTGAATCCCAATGGTAAACCTTGTGAAGCTCCTGTCCGATCCGACGGCTGACGGGTAACTGATCAATGATATTACAACTCACGACTCCTCGAGCTTGAACTTGCAACATGACCGTAACCTTCTCGCTTCTTTGGCAGATCCAATGGTTGACAGGATTTCATCGATCCTCTCCACAAGATCTTGACCGTCGATTTCTTCCTCCTTGAGGATCTCTTGAAAATAACTAAGTGTTCCTATGCACTCACTCGTCCTCCGATGTGCAACCCCGCAACACTGGTTTTATATGCTCTACGGCATGAACTCCCTGTGCAACCCTTCCTTAGGTCCACTGAAAGGTACTATACCTCTTGAGCTTTGTCAATTCTGAATATTTCAAAATTTAAACCCCCTGCTCACACTCCTTGAGACAGTCTTTCAAACACCCCAAATGTTTGAATCCTTCGACCCTGCGCACACCTGCAACAGTAGTCCCTCAATGCTCCGCTCAGCTTCACAACTGAGACTTTCCTTAGCCTGTGCACTCCTTGCATGGCTC
>SNQJ01S0017798.1:294477-305330 GCA_010110895.2 Picea sitchensis | reverse complement strand
CTTCAAATCTTTAAAAATTTGAACATTTTCACCCTCAACCTGTGTGTTTTGAATATTCTTTACTGGAACTTGCAATCTATTAACCAACTGAACATTAATAAAATTATGCATGCAACTAGGGTTAATAGAAACAATGATATTTTGTTTATGAATACAACCATGAACCTACAATATAGATTTGTCACATGAAAATAAACTCTCGGTTCTCTCAATATCCTTATTTTTTCCATGAGACCACTTTTCTAAAAACAGTTTTTCAAATTCTCCATTGGAGAGTGTCATCATCTCCTTATAATCAAGCGATTTCCACCAAATGGCAGCATCACCTTGCAATTTGAGATCTACCCAATGGTGACAATTATCTTCCCATGCTGACTTTCTTTCTTTAATGAATGCTTCAATACTAGGGCCATCATATTTCCTTGTAAAATACATCTTGCTATGAAAAACCCCAAAAATAAGTTACAACAAAAAATCGCGGCTTTTTCCGGAAAAACTCTGAAAAACTACTGAATTTAAAATGCTCATAACTTTACTTCCCGAACTCCATTTCGGATGATGTTTTCTTTGAAAGTGGGTATTTTTCCAAGAGGAATTCAAATACCCAATTTGTTTTTCCAAATTCATCTCGTAAATCTTCAAATCTGAACCTGAAGTGTGCCGCCCTCTTTTTCTTCCCTAGAAAAAATTATGCAAAAAGAGAAAAACAATTCTTCCCTTCTTTGGCCAAGGAAAGTGCTTTGATACCAATTGTTAAGTACCTATACTAGATCTGCAAATATACTTTAGAAATAACCAAGAATAAACCATTAACCATTCACCATAACATGAACACAAGAATATAGAGAAAACCCTTGAGGTAGGGTAACGCCATATATTATTCCTTAAGGAAGGAATGCACTCCTCAAGAAACACTTGCTTGTTACAATGACAATATTCTTCACTATGATTCATTACATTGCTTACACTTCTTTATATAGCTCTCTCTATCTCCTAGGAACCTTCTAGAGATCCTTCTCACATTTATTACATCCAACTACCATAGTGGGCCTTTATTAATATAGTGGACCTAGTCCACCTTACATTTAATGACCACATTCTCATATATTCAATGACTTCCACTAATAACACATAACTACATTCCCATTGGGTACCTCCCTAGGTACCCCATATTACCTCCCTAGGTATAATACAATTTCCATATTTTTATAAGGAAAATATTAAGTATGATGATCCTAGGACTTTGACAAAAACAATTAGGAAGGCTAAGTACCTATATGAGCAAGGAAAGAGTAGAGAATCCATGCAGAAATCTTGGAAAGATAAGAAAAAGGATAAATATGATCAGAGAAGGGAGGGATTCAAACCTCCGCTCAAATGAAAAAGTCCAAATAACAATCATCAAGAAAAATATACTAATAATGAATCCAATAAAGAAGCCTCCTTTGTAAAAAGAGAAATGACTTGCAATTATCCTAGAAATACATAAATCCCCTGAATAAATGAAATAATACAATGAAAAAGTGAGTTGAAACAGTAACATACCTGTGATTCCAACTTGAAATGATGATTACAATATGTTCTGAGCTTGATAACGCAGAGAAAATTTATTTTACAAACTTGCAAGAGAAGATAATGCGTCAATGAGGGTTTTAGGGTTATTAATTAGGCATTAAGTTACCCTAATTGGAAAATTCAATGATATGTGCACATGAATGAATTCAAATTAGAAACATCATTTCACCATTAATGTAATTCAAAGGTATAGGCTGCTCAAATTCATGTATCAGAGTCATAGAATTTGGGCCAAAAAATGATTGAGAACTTTATCATAGTTATTACCATCGGAGGAGGGGTAGTTCGTAAATCATCCTACACTCCGATGAAACAACATCGAGGAATATTCCCTTTCTTACATATATTTGTGTATCAAGGATATAAGAGTGAGGAAAGGTTGTCTATGTGTCATCGAACCCCCTTCATCAGAGTAAAATGTTTTTTCTTGTTTTATCATTCCATGGGAAAATGTATTTGAAAATATTATTTCTTCGAAAACCGTGCTATTTTGAAATATCAAGCATTTGGGAGACATGTGTATTTAAATTAACCACTCAAAATACAATTACCATTTTCCACATATAATGTAATGGTCCAAAAGTTTAAAATATCATAACAAAATATAAGTACACACTGTGTACAAAATGTGATTGTGGAGCACAAGTCGAATATAGATCACTTACACAATAACTCCTTAAAGAATAGGGGAGCCCTCTCCAAATAACCCAATACCTTTATACATCACAATTCACACCCCTCCCATAATGAATACATGATCTCTATGTATACCTATTAACACTTGCACATGAGGCCCCTTTACTATTAGACCGACCCTATTACATATATATTTACACATTACATGTACATTTAGGCCCATATATGACCCCCCTTGGGGTCATATAATATACAATTATCCCTATATATGCTCCCCTTGGGTCGTAACTCCAGTATTATTTAGTTACACAAAAAGTCCTTAAAGAATAGGGGAACCCCCTCCAAATAACCCAATGCCTTTATACATCACAATTCACATACCTCCCATATTGAATACATGATCTCTATATATACCTATTCACATTTGCACAGGAGGCCCCTTTACTCTTAGGCCGACCCTATTACATATATATTTACACATTACATGTACAGTTAGGCCCATATATTCCCCCCTTTGGGGTCATATCATATACATTTATCCTTATATACAGTCCCCATGGGTCATAACACATCAGGATTGACTTTGTAAGAGAATTATGCAAATGAAGAATTTAAATTACTTGGATGCCTCTCCCCAACCAATGACCAAATTACACCTCAGCTAGACTGGCCAATATAGAAAATAGTTGTAACCTTGTGTCATTGGGGAAATGTTTTTCGAAGTGGTTTCATCTGGGTTTCAAAGTTATCGTCATGGAGGGTGGTTCTTATATGATGATCTCGACAAAAATATTTCTGATATGACCATCAGAAAGGTTATGTTTGAATATTTATTAGATTTCTTTTCTTTCTATTTTATCCTGACTTAGGTCTTCAAGGTAGACAAATGAGTGGATAGATTCAAGGGACATTAGGTAAGTGAGGAATATTTCATGTGATTGAATAGAGTTATGATATAGATAATTTTTGGTGAGGATGAGTTAATCATTCAAGCATAAAAATAAAAACTTGGAATTTGAGATGCATGTTACAGTAAATAATATCTTGATTTAGATTGTACTAGAGAAAGTATAAACTCCCTGTGTCAATATAAAATCAATAATGTAGTGATGTAATACCTTGTAAATTGTTTATAAAGGGGGTTAACCTCTGAAAATATCGCAAACAAGATATTTTTAGTGTGTAGTTATGGGAGCACAACTGGACAAAAATCTGATTCAGACAAAATGGGTCTTCAAGAACAAGCTAAACTAAGATGGATAGGTAACTAGAAACAAACAAAGACTAGTGTGCAAAGGATATTCTCAAGTTGAAGGAATAGATTTTGAAGAAACCTTTTCTCTCGTGGATAGAATGGAAGAAATCAAAATGTTATTGGCTTATGCATGCTCCAAAAGGATACAAGTGTAGCATATGGATGTAAAATTGTATCAGATGGATGTAAAACTCTATATGAAAGTTTCAATATCAAATGTAATGCAAGAAGTTGGATAGGTCGAAAGATTTCAAGTGGCACCAAAGGAAACCCATGTTCTAGTATTGAAAAAGATATTCATCTCTTAAATGAATAATATATTTTTGGATATGGTATCCAAAAGGAAATGAATCCACTATGGTCACCTACACAGATGGATATTGGTGGGAAATAATGATGATAGATGAAGTACAAGTGGAGCAACTTTCTCCTTAGGGTACTGATTAGTGTCATGGTTGAGAAAGAAGAAATCTTCAATATCCTTATCCATAGCAAAAGTAGAATATATCGCAACAACAACATGTTGTACTTAGATTATCTTGATGAAGCAAACCCTGCAATACATACAAGTGAGATATGATGAGCCTATTTCGATACTCTTTGACAACACTAGTGCTATAAGCGTCTCCAAGAATCCAGTGATGCATTCCAAGACCAAACATATTCCTGTTAAGTTCCACTTTCTACAGGAACAAGTCACATAAAAGAATATCAAGTTGGAGCACATTGGGATAAAATAACACATTGCAAAAATCTTCACAAAGCCTCTTCTTAGGGATGCCTTTGAGTATCTTTGATAAAAATTGGGAGTAATTTATGCTCCAAATTGATTTCCATAATCTTCTGTAAGAAAACAAAAAGGGGAATATTTTTAGGGGGCATTATTTTTTTCCATTGATGTCAAAGAGGAGAGAAAAATAGTAAACTAGAAGCATGAATACAATGTGACTCAACATAAATACAAGAGAATGGTACAATCATTGGGATTAGAGCACAAAGATAGGGGGAACATGGTTGTTTTACTAAGTTTCCATGAATTCCAAAGGGGGTTATTGTTGTAAAATTTATTTTCATTGATGTCAATATTAGAAGAATCCCTAAATAAAACCCCATAAGACCCTAAATGTGATTATGATGTTTCCACTTGAAGAATCCCTAAAACTAAGTAAAGAATCCCCTAAAGTCAAGTGAAAAATCCCCTAAAACCAAGAGAAGAAACTCCTTAACCAAAGTAAAGAATCCCTTAAAGAAAAGTGAAGAATCCCCTAAATCCAAGTGAAGAATCCCCTAAATCCAAGAGAATGACCCCCTAAAGTAAATTAAAGAATCTCCTAAGGGCGGTCATCCTTAAGGAAGAGGTGCAACCCAAAAGTTGTGACCCTTGGTCACACCCCCTCATGTGGAGAAGATTCATATAAATAAGAGGAGCCTCATTTGGAATTTAGATCAAACCAACTAGACCTAGAAAATGAATATTATTGAATTTCATCCTATAGGAGAAAACTTCCAATGGAATATGAAGTGAAGAAGGGAAAATTTCCAAGGGAAGATGAAGTCTTGTGATGATTTGTTCTAGGGTTTTCTTTGAAGGTCATCTTGGAATTTTAGATACAACATTGTTTATAGAATGATTCAGATAGTGAAACTTGGAGGTGCTTTAGAATATATAGTGAAGAATCATGGGTATGAATTTGAGGTCTTGACTCATTACAGGTTTGGAGTAATTCTAAGTGGAAGTTGAGGATTTTAAAACTAGGGTTTTTCTTCTTCAAAATGAGTTATCTTGCCATTTTTGCTACAACTTTTTTTCAGCGACGATTCAAGGAGAATAACTTGGAGGAATTTCATATATGATATCGAAGAATATTGGGTAAAAGTTTTGTATTTTGACTCATTACAGGTACAAACTTATACTTGTTGGAAGTTAGGGTTTGTGACTAATGCAAAAACTAGTCCCAAAGAGGTGTTCAGAATAAAATAGTTATATATGAAGCTTGGTAGGTACAAATTGAATTCCACTTGCTGCATTAGAAGGAGAAAAAATCCTAATATCTGAGGTCCATCTTTCGGAATTAGAAACAGAAAATTGAAGCTGTGGTGAATCTTACAAGTTTGCAGATTTGAGGTACAATTTTGAGTGGTTTTGTATGCAGATTTAAGAAGTGATTTTGGGATTCTACTCGAAGGTTGATTTGATCCTGTATCATAATTTAAAATATTCCAAGGGTATTTTTGTCTCCTTCTAGTAGGTGCTGGAAAACTCATGGAGTGGTTCCTTCCTTCAATTTGGTGCTTGTAAAATCTTGAAACTACTTAAGAAACGTTTATGTGGTTTTCTCCTAGTTTGTTTTCCACGTAAAAAGTTGTTTGCAATGTGTACGAGTTTATCTGATGATGAATGACATGATTAATAATTAATGTTTATGTAGTGCTTGAAGGTTAAAATTGTTTAAATAAATCTATATTGATTCACTCCCCCCCTCTCAGTATTATTGAATATTCTAATAGATGCATACATGCATATACAATCCATACGCACTACTCTCGATCATATGGGAGAGAAATGGATTTATTTTAACATAAAATTTATGAAAATTTATTCTTAACCTCATAATATTTTTAAGGTAAATGGTTTTTCTTAATATGTATGGAACTTGTTGGGCCCTTCGTTTTGATGAATAGAAGTTGCACGAGTTAGTTCAGAAATTCATTTTTATGAACATAAGTTGCATAGGTTGTTTTGGAGCCAGAAAGCCAAGAAAAGGAAGGAACATAAAGAGGATAAAAGGGACTGTGCAACAAGAAATAGTTAGAACATAAAATAGTTGAAAGGACAGCGTGACACTAGTTTTGGAGAAAGAGGCTGCAAACAAATCAAGAAGAAGAGAGAAATCTCGGGTTCTCAACTAGTAAGCCCAGATCAGGTTACATATATGGGATAAATATGATTGTAAGAGGGTTGTTGGTTGTTTGTTTGCTTATTCTTTTTGTTACGGGTCATGATTAAGATTAGGAAGGTTGGGAAAGGTCAAGTCCAATTCTGAGTCTAGTTCGACTTACTATTGTTATTAGCGAAGCTGAATCTTGAGGTTTGGGTTAGGAACCAGACTGATAATGTAATATAGTCAAGTAGTATTGTACGGTTGAAAAGAGAAAGGGATTGATATAACCTTGTCTCGCATTGATGGAGAAGAACTTGATGTTTATCTTGAAGCATGACCAATTGTATATGTAACTTAGCCTGATATTGTATTTTGACAAGAGACCTATTATATGATAATAGAGAGGGAGACCCAATTATTTTGAAAATATCTTATGTATTTATCCTTCTGATATATTTAATGTATTATGTGTTATCTTTTATGTTTGGTTTTATTAATTGATAATAGATTTGATATGAATGTCGACGCAACTCTGTTTCTCCATTATCAGTTAGGAGATGTTGAGAACTCCAACAGGTTTAAACCATCTTGAGCATGAATAATAGGAATTGTGATACTTTGGGGATCAACCTAAGTATTCTCCTTACCCTTCCCTCTCGTATTCATCTCAGTTTCACTTCGGGGGAGAATTTTTCCCTCCTAGGAAGATGAAAATTCCAACGGACTAGACTACATCGATACCTTTTGTTGGTAACTTGAGAAGGTCCCTGGTCTGATCACTTTTGCGCCAAAAAAATAGTTTTGTTTCCATGAATCGTGCCTTAAAAAGGGAACCTATAATGAGAATGATTATGTAGATCTATAGATTTGATATTCAACAATGGTGGGAATGAAATTGTGATTCCTTTGTATGGAAGGAATCAAAGTTGCGAGGTAGAAGCCTGAATGTTGCAAGATATTCTGTCTTTTATTCAGAAAGATCGAGTGACCAGTATGAGATATTATGGGTAAATTTTTTGGGAGAACTGTTCCATTGGGTAGATCATCTACAAGAATATCCAAAATTCAAAGAATTCATCAATAAGACTTATAATTGGGACACAAAGAATATCACAACACTTCATCGATTGGATCACCAGATTACATGAGCAATTGATTTATGAGTTAACACGACTCTGGAAGGATATATCATTGAATTCGCAACTAAGAATCACCAATATTTTTCACGGGCAGAAAATATTTTCAAGAAATGTGCACGTGGGAGACTGTTGAGAAAAATTCCCCTATGGATCAAAGAATTTTTTATGGAGGAGGGGATATTGATTATTCCCTCAACTGAGACAACGACTTAAACACCTGTGATTGGGGTAGGGTGAATTTGGGGTAGGATCGTGACCTAAGAAGGGGAAAGTCTTCTTTAAAAGATGGGGGAAGATCAAGAAAAGAACGCAAGAAACGAGTGAGCATTGAGGAGAGCTGCCATAGTTGAGAAGTGGTGGCATGGAAAGGTAAAGAAAGAATCAAAGCAGTATGAGCTATTGCGGAAATAAATTAGATCAAGAGGAATAGAAGAAATAAATAAGGAAGAGTTTAGGAAGGTAAGAAGACCATAAATACTGGCCAGTCTAAGTTTAAAGAAGAGAGAAGAGAATAGAGAAAGGAGTCCCCAAGTGGGTGGACAAGAAGAGGACTGTGTAGAAGCAAGGGAATATTAAGTAGGTTTGGATCTTGCAGAAGAACTAGAAGATTCAACCCTGATATCTTGAAACATTGGGAATCAGGTCAAGAAGGTTGCTCTAGAGGAAGAAAATGAGACCCCCCAAATCAAAGAAACCTGCCTAGAAGTCAGTGGAACCAACCCTAAATCACTCATTCCCTAGGTTCCCTCTATACCCATGGTAACCTCTATACCACATACTTATGCTAGTTCTATTCCATTGCATTCAGTCAGTTAGTCACAGTTTGTAAGTGTAAATGTTGGGATGATATTGGGATACCCTAGCATATTGCAACCAAGGATGTTAGGTTTCATTGTAATAGGGACAGTAGGATCGATAATGGCTGGAAATATGGGGGGTTCAATCACGCGATACCTAGAATTATGGGGTAAATGTGACGAGGATGTAGAGAAACATTGGCTCCTATGTGAAGCCATCTAGAGATCCAGAGGGAATTTTGATGCAAACAATTTAGTAGAATTTCAAACTACCTTGAGTGGTCATGCCCTCAAATGGTACCTGAAGGATATTGAACCAGGGGTGCACAGACAAGGTTTCACCCTTTCCCAATTTTGGTTGAATTTCATCACCAAATTCAAACTAACTCAATCAAAGAAACAAGCTCTCTCTGAGTTACAGGAGATTCAAGAAAGGGAAGGAGAATCTGCATGGGACTATAGTCATAAATTTAAAGATGCTATTGGGATATTAGCACATCTAATTCACAAAGATAAATAAAGGGAATGGTACATCCAAGGAATACTACCTCTGATGAGATTTCCTATAACACAATAGAGGATAGCCACCTTAACATATGACTTAGAACAGTCGATGAAGATTGAATCCATGGCAGGTTATCCAGGGAGTCTAAGAGTGACTAGACCTCCAGTGGATGAAATGTTTTCGCAAATCCAGGGACAAATGTCGACACTAATAGAGAATATTAAATAATTAATGATACCAAGACCAAGATGACCTCAATTTTTGTGCACAAGATGCTACATAGAGGGTCATATGGAAAATGAATGCCCATGCATGAGGGGAATGGGACATCCTCACAATTCAATGGGACCTTCTCCAGGACCAACATGAGGAGTTATGAAAGTATATGTGACTCCAACATTCCATGCATCAGTACTATACCATGCCTTTCCAAGTACTCAAACATCTCATCCAACCAAATACTACGATATTTGTCAGACACACGGGAATGTGTCAAGGCAGTATCCTATCATGAAAAAGTATACGACTATGACCAATACAATACATTGTGAGTTCTGCGCTTCTTTAAAACATGATACAAATCAATGTAGAGTGTTGGACACGTTGGTAAATAGATTAGATCAGACAACATTCAAAACAAACGAAACTCCCCAAGGACCTGTGATGCAGACCCCCTATCCCTCCTGAGGGTTGCGTGACCTCCCGGTCAGGATCCTCTAACTCTGGAGCCAAAATAGCTCTTCTCGCTTCGAACTGGAACCCTTCAGACAATTACACAAGTCCCTTATGAATGCTCAGTTATATTTTTCGAGCATCAAGCGTGAGCTCCCATAGTGCACGACCAAGGGATGTGACCAAGTGTCATGTTGAAAGGGCGCTTACCGGGGACCGGGACTTCCCAAGTCAAGTGTCCCATATTCTGGTCTCTGGAACCTCCTGTACCCGAAATTCCAAAATGGTCGGTGCTCGCTCCTTCGAGATTTCGCGTTTCATGAAATCTGGATGCAAGGGATATCCTTGCACCTTAGGGTCTCCAGTCGCCAAAAAGCTGAAACACCCAACACTTCTCGATTTTGGGATTTCACATTTCACGAAATTAGGATACAAATAGTATCCCTGCTCCTTGGAGTCTCTGGTCGTCGAAAAGCCAAAATGACCCGGTGCCTATTCCTTTTCGGGATTTCACGTTTCGCGAAATCAGGATACAAGGAGTGTCCCTGCTCCTTTGAGTTTCTGGTCGTCGAAAAGCCGAAATGACCTGGTGCCTATTCCTTTTCGAGATTTCACATTTCATAAAATCAAGATGCAAGGGGATGTCTCTGCTCCTTGGATTCCCCGGTTGCTGAAAAGATGAAATGACCCGATGCCTATTCCTTTTCGGGATTTTACGTTTCACGAAATCAAGATGCAAGGAGATGTCTCTACTCCTTGGAGTCCCCTGTTGCTGAAAAGCCGAGATGCCTTGATGTTCAATCAACGGCTCTCAATGATCCCTATGATTGACGTCTCATGCCGAATCGCGATTTCACTATTTCATGATTTGGGGTTCTGAAGGACTAGAATCTCTGTCTTTCCAACTCCCGGTACCTGAAGTCCCGAGGTGAACTTCAAGAAACTCTCGCGACTAACCTCCTCACAGCTCTACCTGATCCAACGACTTGTGAGGTTTTGGTGTTCCTCCTCGAGGATTCTCCACCGTCAGTTCGGATTTTCGAACTCTTCTCCTAGATCTATGCATGGTTAAAGCCTGTGCTCCTTCCTTCAATCATACGGCCTGTGGGGATTCCCACCTCTCTCCAACGTTTGACGATGTTCTTCCTCCTAAGATTTTACTCGGTTTTGACTTAGGATATTTCTCAGTCTACGAAGACTCGGTCTTTTCTCCCTCTAGGGAATGGGTTCCTGGATCCCGATAACAGTTTCCGAAGTGTTATTCCTCCTAATATTTGTCTGGTTCAGACTCCAGCTCCTGTGATGATCCGGATTTATGTAGGAACACAATGAAATACATAAATACACATAAACACAGAGATGCAATGGAAATAAGACTTCATTTCATTAATA
>SNQJ01S0017798.1:245071-292452 GCA_010110895.2 Picea sitchensis | reverse complement strand
GTTCCATACCTCGTTAGAAAGATCCATGTTGCTCCCTGTTTTCCCAAAAAACATCGTTTAAGGCCTCAAAATGGCTCCGGAAGTTCAGGACCTGAAAAACTACTAAAAATTGTAAACTATGCGGAAATTGAAAAACTGAAAGAAGTAATGGTGGGGGTCCAAGTGGAATAGGTGGGTGGCCACCAATATCCACCTAGATCACGCGCACTCATTGCGTCTGAGGGAGTTCAATAGCTCAGATTCACGACGTTTTCTCTCTGGCTCGATGCACACCTTGCAGAGCTCACAGTGAAGAGAAAACATTTCCACAACATTTCTCTCTGGATCGATGCACACCTTGCAAATCTCCTAACAAAGAGAAACAATTGAAACTAGGAACAACTCACAATTCCATTCACTTGTTTACAAAACAGAAAATAACAGGAAAATACACACAGTCCAAGCACAACACATTTGGATCAATTTTCCATTCTGTTCTATTCACAAGTGCCCAATGCCTACATATTACATTCAAAATTACAGTAACTCAAAACATTTCCTCTTGTTAACTTGTAGTTCTCTCTTACATCTAATTTTTCTCTATATTTCAGCTCTCTCTTCTAACTGGGTGTGTCAACTTCTACATAACTCAAATATGTTTTTAGGGTTTCCCCTGGCTACTTACCTACTCTAAAATTCATCCTACACTATCTAAGTCCATTCACATTCTAGATCCGAAGTGGAGACTCCTACTCTGTTTACAATTTCAAAAACTTACTTCACAGGGTAAAATTCGGCACCGGTTCAAGCGTGCCTCAAAAAGTGAATTCTGGCGCTGAGTGGAGGCGGATCCCGAAATCCGTTGTAGCCACCCATGTCGAAGTTCTAGAAGAACTTGCACGTGTTGAATGTTCCCGCCTCTATGCACTTGACACGATGCTCTTGCATCATACTCCCCTTGACAAAAATTCATGGACTCTTGTCCATGAGCTCCTCTACTGTTTTTCCCTGCTTTTGGATAGTAGCTTCATTTTCCCAACTGGCATATTCGATTGGGTGTCCCTTCCATTTGAACAGATACTCAAAATAAGTATTTCTCCTGTTCTTCTTGCCAATCCTCTGATCACCAATGACAAGTATGACACTTTGAAACAAAGATTCAGAAATAAACTCCCAAAAATGACAAGTATGACACTTTGAAACAAAAAATGTTCTTCAAAGATGCAATAGAGATATTTAAGAATATCCCTGCTCCCAAAATAGTGGAGAATTCCCCTAAATTCACCTTTCAACCTAAACTTGTGCAATCCCCTACATCACCTCTTGCACCTAGAAACTCTGCAATTCCAAGAAGACACCCTGAGCAGTCCAAAACGTGATCAATCTCTAGTTTCAATTGTTCTTTGATATCCTTGGGGATGACCAATTTATGGAGAAGTTGTGCAACACCTTGTACCTAATATTGAGAAATGACGGAACCCCATAATCCATCATAATGACCAACCTCCTTAAGAAGTGTATCGAGAGAATACAAAGAAGAAAGGCGCGAACATGAAACCAATTTAGGTTAGAATCCCAACTAGATGATTTTGAAATTAAAGATGTCATGCTAGATTTGGGATCCTATGTCAACATCCTACCCAAAAAGACATGGGAAGATTTGGGAAAACCTCAGTTAGTACATTCCCCCATCTAGTTGAGAATGGAGAACTAGTACTTCATTTTCCCAGTAGGAAGGCTGGAAAATGTAGAAATAAATGTTGCGGGAGTTAAAACCACAACCAATTTTGAAGTAATTGAAATCATGGGAGAGAACTATCCCTACCCTTCTCTACTTAGAATTGATTGGGCATATGAAAACTATGTTATCATTGTTTTAAATAAGGACACCATGATGTTTGAGGTGGATGGGATAAAAGTGGTGCGACCCTTCGATCTGTACTTAGGGACTAGATACATTGAGCCAATGGATAAAAATATGGAATCACATTCTTTTGACCAATTATACACCATAACAACAGGAATGAGACTGGATTAAATAAATCCCACTACAGATGGATCGATAAGTTGGAGAATCATACAACCTGTTGACAAGGATTTAGAATTAGCATTTGACAGTTGGTAGCAAGGTGCATACAAAAGATTATCAAGACGATGCACAACTGTCAGAGCAACTAGATGGATTAGAACCGAGGTTAGGGAACACCCAACATATGATGGTATCTTGGAGGTAGATATTTTTCTTACCATCATGGAAGAGAAAATAGCGGCAGATCAAAGGATCTCATTTCTTGACTTAGCCTTGCAGGATACCCCCACTAGATGGTGGGCCACTCATAGAGCCTTTATTATGAAGTGGGAATATGTGAATCAAGACATGCAATTCTAATTCCAAAGTAGAGATCATCTGGAAGAAGAAATGCATATATATTTTGAAGATGCACAATTGTTCAATGGACAGTCTAATCCCAAAGTGCTTATTAAGCATTGTGTAAAATAGTGGCAAGTTGTGGAAGTACCCTCTCACCTATGGGTTCAGGTATTTCTCCACTCGTTGGGTCTAATCCCAAAAACCAGGTACATACATGAAGAGACCATAAGAAAAACAAGTTTTTGGTAGACCTTAAAAGACCAACTTTGCAAGAACTTATCCTTCACATGTAAGTACCTTGAGCTCAACACAATCCTTCAGAGAATTCGAGAAATTATTTTTACTGACATTTGCAAAAATAGATCAAACCCATTAGTAGTTGTTGACCATGTTCAATTTCTTCAGTCTATTCTGAGTCACAAATTTGATAAGAAACCTATATCTTGCTGTAAAATTGATAAGAACATGGAAAAACAAAATGAACGAGAATAACTCAGAAACTTAACTATTAAAGAAACCGAAGGCAGTAGAGAGATTCAAGATACTATACCTAGTCACACCTGTAGCTCCTATAACCATCCAATGAATTTGCGAAAATTTAACATAGGGGGTACATAGAATCCTAAGATAGCTTCCAAAGGATATTACTGGGATGAGCAGACTATGAATGAATTCTGCATCTTGTTGTGGGATTATGAATATTTATTCCCAAAAACGTTTTCAGAACTGAAAGGTATAAAATGAGCCATACGAAAAAATGAAGGTCAAGTTAAAACATGATTCAAAACCTGTGAAACACAGACCATACTGCCCTAATCCCAAAATAAAAGAGAAGGTCAAGAAGGAAGTAGACAAAATGATGGAGGAAGGACTTACTTTCTCGATCAAAGAAGTAGAGTGGATTGGCCCCATAGTTATCTAGAGAAATAAGGATACAAAAGACATTTGAGTCTATGTGGACTATAGAAGTCTTAATTCTTCATGTGTGCACGATCTGTTTCCAACACCTTTCAGTGATGAAGTGTTACATCAAGTTGCGGGAAAAGAATCTTATTCATTTACAGATGGATTCTCAGGATATCACCAATTCATAATTTTAGAGGAAGACAAGAAGAATATCACATTCATAACTGAGTGGGGAACATTCACATACAATGTAATTCCCTTTGGTTTAAATAATCCCCCTACAATCTTCTCTTGGATCGTGATAGAAACATTTTGAGAGTTCATCCACAAGTTTGTAGAGGTATACATGGATGATTGGATAGTATACATACTGTTAAAGGACCATGTAGGGATACTTCGGTTAATGTTGGACAGATGTCAGGAATTGCAGATATCTATGAACCTAAGGCAGTGCATCCTCTGCATACCACATGGCAATCTTCTAGGCCATATTTTATGCTAAGAAGGAGTCTTGGTAGACCCAAATAAATTTGTGGTCATTCGGAACATGTTGTTACCTACAAGTGATAAGATATTGTGCTCGACACTGGGACATACAGGATATTACCATAGGTTCATCAGAAGATATGCAGCTATCACCACACCTCTAGAAAAATTGTTGAAGAAGTCCGAAATATTTCGGTGGACACCAAAATGTGACAAAGAATTCGACATCCTCAAATAAAAACTAAGTATTGCACCTATGTTGATATTCCCCAATTATAAAACTAAGTATTGCACCTATGTTGATATTCCCCAATTGGGAAATTGAATTCCAAGTACATGTGGATGCATTAGGCATCACCCTGGGAGCCATTTTAGTGCAACCAGGGGGAGGAAATATGGACCACCCTATCTGTTTTTCCAACATAAATCTTTCACAAGACTAACACAACTACACAACCGCTGAAAGGGAAGGTCTATATATGATTTATGCATTACAAAAGTTTAGACACTATTTGTTAGGCTCTCATTTCAAGTTTTTTACTGACCACTCTGCGTTGAAGTACCTAGTCAATAAACCAGTCCTTGAAGGAAGGATTTGTAGGTGGATACTTCTCTTTCAGGAGTTTTCATTTTAAGTAATTGTTAAACATGGAAGATGAAATGTAGGTCCAGATCACCTTTCTAGGTTGGAGTTAGGGGAAAGTGGTGGAGCAGTGGATGATCAACTCCTAGATGTGGACCTATTCCGAATTGAGGCCATCCAACAGTATCTGGAAGACATTGTTTTATTCCTCAGTACAGGGACCTACCCAGAAAGTTACTCTGTAACCAAAAAAATACATATGGTGGTTCGAGCAGAAGACTACCAACTGATTGCAGGACAACTTTACAAAGTGGGACTAGACAACATCCTCAGGAGATGTGTCTTGAACCACGAAAGGGAATATATCCTGTAGGAATGCCACAATGGAGTTGTGGGAGGACATGTTGGAGGTAAAGACACCGCAAAAAAGGTACTTCAAGCTAGATTATGGTGGGATATATTATTTAAAGACGCTAAAGCATATGCTAGATCTTGTGACACCTACCAAAGAGTAGGGAAGCCATCACGTAGAGATGAATTACCCCATCAGCTAGTTAGAGAACTTCAAGCATTTAAGAAATGGTTTGTTGAATTTATTGGATCAATCAATCTATTGGCTAAGAATTCAAAGGATAGATACATCATTACTACAATAGATTACCTCACACAATGTGCCAGAACAGAGGTAGCTCAATATTGTTCGACATATACAACTGTTAGATTCATTTTTGAAAACATCATTACTTGGTTTGGATGCCCTAGAAGTCCGACCAATGATTAAGGTAGTCACTTTATTAGCAGCACAATCACAAAGTTGACAACAAAATTCCTTAAAAGTCACCATAAGATAAGTCCCTATCACCCACAAGCTAATGGTATTGTGGAGGAATTCAATAAAATTATAGAAAGAGGACTGACAAAAGAATCTACATAGGTATACCCCATTTCAATTGGTTTATGGGAAGAAAGTTGTTGTACCTATAGATTTTATTATCCCTAGTCTCTATATAACAAAGGCTACATAGATGACAGATGAATCGATTGCGCAAAGGATTACAGGCTAGCAGGAACTTGAGGAAGTGAGATTTTTAGTAGATTTTCATCAATCAGTTCAGAAAACTCGACAAAAAACTTGGCATGATAGGAAAATTAAGTCCAAAATATTTGCACAAGGGGATACAGTACAACTCTGTGGCATTCGGTATCATAAGCATCTAGGAAAGTTGTGCATGCATTGGTTGGGTCCATTTATAGTTACAGAAATATGACACACTGGTGCAATCAAGCTAGTGCAACCTGACGGTATCCTTCAACCAGGTTGGGTGAATGGCGCCCACCCAAAGCCCTAAATTTCTCATCTTTGAACCAAAGAAATTTTTCTCCAATCCAAGGGAGCTTGTACAATAGTTAGAGTTTTATTTTTTGTAATTTATTTAATACATATAATAACGTTGGAGTGTGCATAGTGGCGCAATGACATATGTTTTTTTCCATCTAAGTGTTTCTTATGTGCAAAAAATCTTACTCAGCCACAAAGGGTCAGATGAGTCACCATTACATTAAATAAGGTCATTAAACATGACAAAGACCTTAACTGTGGTTGGGGGGGAGCGAATCGAGGGAGAATTAGGGATGATTTTAAGGATGGAAATTTATTTTAAAATGTAGACACCTTGGCGAATATTACTAATCCTTCATATACCAACTATAAAATGTTTGGCGATATTTTTGTAAAAATATTTAAATTTATAAGGATTTTATATAGTTTGTAGAAAATTTTGGTGATTTTTAAGGTAAAATAATTTTATCCCATAGAATTTGGGCGAATTATTTTTAGAATAGAGAATCATTTTTGGGAAAAACCATTGAAAATTATCCCATTGGCGAAATTTAGCCCCTAAAATCATCCCCGTCGGAGAATCCAAACTATATCAGATCCACGTACCATTCATATCTTATCTAGTCATACCCTTTATGGTAGCTATAGTAACCCGTCGAAACGTTTCATCAAACCATAAACACATGATACATGTGGATGCCATCCATATCCCTACTAGGATTCTCAACAGTTAAAACAATAATCCTTCAGTTCGACCACATCCCTATGAGTCTGTTTACTAAAGCCAAGATCACCTTATGGATTTTACCCCATTATCAGTCTCGTCGGATACCTGAGCATGAGATTTCATTCGTGGCCTAACTACATGCCTCTTTATGAGCGACTACAGGGATTTCTAGTTATCCCATTTATAATATCTTGTGAATCCAGGGGAAATAATCACGGGTTATCTCAGCTACCCTCTTTTTTTGAGTTGTCTACAACCTATCATAATCTGTGAATTCCTCCTCTCCCCAGTTGTGACCCTGACCCACAACTCATCTAGTTGACCAATGATATGGATTTAGGAGCGGAACGAACTGATTAACAGATTGAATACAATAAACACAAAGATATGAAGAATAACATAGATATCCAGTGAACAATATCTTCTATTGAATAAATGAAATAGGCTGAAACTGTAAAACTAGAGAACTAAAACACTTGCTCGAATGGTGGTAGTTATATTTGAGAACAGATGTGGCTGTGACGTGCATCCATCTAAGTAGATTGATTACAATGAGGCGTTAGAAGTATTTTTGATATTACTCATGAATTCCAAAATCCTAGATATCAAAAAACCTAACCCTAGGAAGTGAAACAACAAAAGTCATGTGGGCCTCTATGGGTAAGTTGGTACCTCAACTTTTGGGGGTCGTAAATTTTGCATACAACCTTCGTTTTAGGCACGTGATAGCTCTTTGGAAAGTTCTTTCAGAAAAATACACATCACACCATCAAACTCAGACTCCGTCTATAATTTGAGTTTGGTGAGCCAAAAAAACATTGTTTAGGGCTCCAAAACAGTTGTGGAAGTACAAAAAGATGTGTTGACATGAAAACATAAAAAATAAGCCAGTTGGATTAGGTGAGAGGCCACCAGTATCCACTTGGAAGATGTGTAGGGCTTCATACAACCCCATAAGTGTAGAACCCACAATTACAAATAAGTATAGAAGAACCTGTTGAACTAAAAAAGGACAAGATGAGCTAGTTGGAAAAGGTGGGTGGCCACCAATATCCACCTGGATCAATCCTCCCCCCTTAGGAATAAATTTTCTCCATTGCATTGAGTTCTCCAATCAGGTGAGGAAAATTCTGTTGGATTTGACCCCAGGTGATCCACTTGCCTTGGTGGAGGAGCTTCCCTGCCTTGACAACCCAATAAAGATGGATCCTCTGCTGGCAAGTGCCCTTGTCTTGTGTGTCCACTATCCTATCAGTGTATGATTATTCCATGTATTTAGGGTTGATCTCTGTTGGTGTCAATTGTTTTGCGATCTCTAAGGTGTCCAACAATGGTGGAAAATATGGCTGAAGGAGGTCCACATTGAAAACAGGGTGTAGGCCAAGGAAGGGTGGAGTGTTGAGATCAAAATCATTGCTACCCACAACCTTGGTGATAGTATAAGGCCCATATCAAAGTGGGTGAAGCTTCTGATGGAGCCTTGTGAGACACTCCTTCTGCAACTGTAACTAGAATTTGTCACCAACCTGAAACTGGTGTGGTACCCTGTGTTGATAAGGGCACTTCTTGAACTTAGCATTAGATTTCTCCAAAATATCTTGGACCTGTTGGCGGATGTGATGAATACGCTCAATGAATCTGGTGGCATTGTCGGTCTAATATTGAACATGGGAAGAGTTTGTATGTGTGGTGGAAAGATGTAGTGCAACATCAATGGGACCCAAGGGTTGGAATCCCAGCCCCACCTAAAATGGGCTATGGTCGGTGGATATTTAGAGATCCCTGTTGTAACTATGTTGAACATATGAGAGACTCTCATCCCATGTACGTGGATTCTTAGAGTTGTACATGCGCATGATGTGCACAATAATTCGATTGATGACCTCTATTTGTCCGTCTATTTGGGGGTGGAAAGAAGATGACCATAGCCCATTTAGAAGTGCAGTTGTGGGAAAGAAAGTTAGAAGCTGAACTACAACCCTGAAATTTGAAAGAACAATTGGAAAAGGTTGTTTTGGAAGGAAACAATGCCATAGTAACATTGCATAAAAGGACTATGGAGTGCACCACGATCTTCAAGGAGACATCGAATGGATGGGAGTAATCTCACGACGCCACCAAACAATGGAGGACTTATGCATAAAGATCCAATCCCTCAATGAAGAAGTATCCAAATCACTAGATCCACTAGAACAAAAATCAAAGTTTGACGAAATTCAACAAGTGGATAGTGATTTGAATGCAATGTTTGAAGCTCAAACAGTGGCCAAGAAAGAAATCCAATAATTTCGACCAGTAGTCCAAGCCTCTTATGTACAGATGCACCAAGTGGATGCTATAGCCGACTTAGAATGGAATTCCCTCGCTACATCCAAGCCAGATGAGTTCCCCACATGCACAACTCAATAGTTTGCTTCTAAAGCTTCAATGCTTTCCAGGAAGTGCCAGGAAAAAATCGAGAACTTCCAGGAGGTCAGGAAGAAATTTGTGGAACTAGTTCTTGAGTTGGGCCCTTCGTTTGAAGTAGATAAATAAGAAACAATCCATGCTAGAAGTGGTAATAACCTAGAAGGATAAGGCAAGGAAAGAAAACAAGCCAACCCAGAGACAACAAAAGAGTTAACGACTTGACTCAAGGCAAGTCAAAGATTGTGGTCAGGACCTGTTAGGCCCTTCGTTTTGATGAATAGAAGTTGCACAAGTTAGTTCAGAGATTCATTTTGGTGAACAGAAGTTGCACAAGCTGTTTGGAGCCAGAAAACCAACCAAAGTAAGGAACAAAAAGTAGAGAAAAGGGAATGTGCAATAGGAAATAGTTAGAACAAAAAAAAGTTGGAAGAACAACGCAACACTGGTTTTGAAGAAAGAGGTTTCAATGAAATCAAGAAGAAAGAGAAATCTAGGGTTCTCAATGAGAAATCCTAGATCAGGTTACATATATGGGATCAATATGATTGTAAAAGGGGTGCTAGTTTGCTGGTTTCTTGTTGTTGTTGTTACAGTTCATGATTAAGCTTAGGTAGGTTGGGAAAGGTCAAGTCCAATTATAAGTCTAGTTCGACTTACTGTTGTTATTAACGAAGATAAATCTTGAGATTTGGGTTAGGAACTAGACTGATAATGTAATAGAGTCAAGTAGTATTGTAGGTTTGAAAAGAGAAAGGGACTACGATAACCTTGTCTCGCACTGATGGAGAAGCACTTTTTGTTTATCTTGAAGCATGATCAATTATATATGTAACTCAAGTCGATTTTGGATTTTGAGAAGAGACCTATTATATGATAATATAGAGGGAGACCCAATTATTTTGAAAATATATTGTGTATTTAGCCTTTGATATGAATGTCTACGCAACTCTGTTCCTCCATTCTTAGTTAGGAGATGTTCAAAACTCCAATAGGTTTAAACCATATTGCATAGGAATAATAGGAATCGTGATACTTTGGGGATCGACTTGAGTATTCTCCTTATCCTTCCCTATCCTATTCATCTCAATTATTCTTTGGATGGGACTTCTTCCC
This sequence comes from Picea sitchensis, assembly GCA_010110895.2. NCBI lineage: Eukaryota > Viridiplantae > Streptophyta > Pinopsida > Pinales > Pinaceae > Picea > Picea sitchensis. The sequence continues at coordinate 282,539 of SNQJ01S0017798.1, read as the reverse complement.
TCCCAGGAAGATGAAAATGCCAACACACTAGACTACATCGGTACGTTTTGTTGGTAACTTGAGAAGGACCCTGGCCTGATCACTTTTGCGCCAAAAAAACTACAAACTTCATCCCAACATTAACTAATTTAATCCACTTTAAAAGGGAGAGAACTCCATTAGAACCTCTATTTGATTTTATTTCCTTCATTAATTGAGCATGCGGTAATCCTTGAACCCAAATTTTTTTAGTGTGTATATTTTCACAATTTATCATATTGCTCAATATACTTTTGGATTAGAGTTGCACAAAAACGTTTAAAATTTTGATGTTTTTAGAAACATTGTTACCCATGTTATCATAATCATAACGCATTTTAGCATATTTAGACACCAATAAAAATTTCCATGATTAAATAGATATTTTAAATGAAATTGTTGGTATTTAAAGGTGAAACAATACTGATGACAAACATGAACATGAAGCTTTATTAGACCTTTCATTCACATTCTAGTCATATTTGGATCAAGAGGACTTCATTATATATTTAAGTCCTAATAAGTGATCTGCGTGGCCTAATTAAGGCTACACAAATTCTAATTAAGGAATTTATATAAGGCCTAATTATAGATCTAAACATAGTGATTAAGGATCTATAAGGCATGATTAGATATGTATTAGGCATAATTATGAATTTGTGCAATTTAATGAGGGATCCACAAGGACTTACTATATAGTCACCACAAAATCTAATATCTACAAGATATAATTAAGAATATATGTTTCACAATGTACTTTAATTTTCTCCCAAGATGTAAATTTTTCTTCTTTGTGATTGTTTTCGAGACAAAAGTAAGCATTCCATTCTCAATTAATTCTACTTGCAACTCTACAATTCCAATCATGGTAAAGGTAAAGTCCAAAATACTCATATGAATGGAAAATTTCCAAGTTAATATTGTCATAGATAAAGTTATGGTAAGTTCTGTTAGCAATTATTTTTGTCTTAGGTACAAAAGCACCTAGGTTTGCAGGTTGCTCAGGAAGTGCCCAAGTTCAACACGGGAGAATCCCTGTTTTTCCGGTAGCAAGGCAAGCAAGCGGGAAAAATAGTGTTGGCAATATCCAAGATATATTTACAAAGCAAATTGACGGTCATCGGGTTTTCAGAGCTACCGAGTTGCCCGAGGTTTAGCGCAAGAGGGAGCACCAATAGTTCAAATCAGATTTGGGTCGTCCGATCCAACAGGGACAGGTGGCAGCCTGTCGACGTATCGGGTATTGGGAGTCAGGAAGCTCTCCGTCCATTGCACTTGAAAGTTCCGATCAACGAAACTCCGAAGCTCCTTTCAAAATAAGCCCAGGATCTCAGCACCAGGTCATATCAAGCGAGCGGGTGAAGGGGGGACAACCCATTTATAATAGAAAATACTATCTGGTCCGTCCATCTGAAGGACGCGTGACAAGCATCCACGTCATGTCGTCATTCGGGAGTTCGAGCGGTAAGCATTCCTCACCATTTTACATTTCGAAACCCCGAACCCCGATAGCACCGAAACCACTGAAACTCGGGCCCACAGTATTACTTGGTTAGTTCAAAGCCATCAAATCAGTGGGGAACACGTGGCGACCATTAGGCCCTCCTGGAATTTCACCCATCACGACTTTAAAGGAGAAAAATCCTAATCCTTTCTCATCCGCAAACCCCGAAACGCCAAAATCACTTTGACAGAGAGGCCAAAGATGCCTAGTTACGATTCAAGAGAGGGGGCGCTGTGTTCTCCAGGCACTGATTCAATGTGATATAAATATCGATGCCATCTTGAGGATAAACGAAGAAGAGATAAGGTGGTTGAAGCCTCGCTTCACTCATTAATTACAGGGTATGGACGTCCCGGTTGAAGGTCCACCCGAGATGGTCCTCCATACTGATTCTTTCCATGGAAGCCACGCCGAGTCTCCAACTCGCCAGGGAATCCTGCACACGCCAATTCAACATTTAAGGGCTCATCTACCCCCCTGGAATGAGCCATGAAGAATTAAGGTAGCGTATGACAGTAGAATGCAAGCCAGATGTGATTGAGGAGACTCCTCTGCTGGGCGAAATGGGGAAGAGCATATGTAGGCATTTTGGCCATTTTTTGTATCTATCGATGGTAGAGCATAGCTCCTGATTGTAAAGTTTTAGCACAGACTCTAGTTCTCCGGTTATGCATCTGCATATGAGATTTCTTGCTTTATGACAGACAATCTTTCTTACTTCATCTAATTTTCATCTCATGCTAAGAGAGTTTGTGAACGAATGATTCGTGCAGATCATTGCAATTATGTCACGATAAAGGATTTATTTATGCATTATTGTATTCTCTGGTTTTCTGTGTTTGAGCGCAAGAAGATCTTGTGTTTGGATGCCTTCTTCTACAGTCTGTTAGAAACCTGATGTTTACTACAGACCTTCGCATCTCCCTGATATAAGTCTTCCCCCTACTCACCCTTACTACACCTCATTGTCTGAAGTTCATGCAAGACCTCACCTGCCCATGCATTCTTGGCCTAGTTTCGGAGTTAGAGCTACATCGTCTTGAGTTAACCGCCATTTGATCACCTCATTAAACAAAACGTGACATTAAAATGATGGGCGTCGAGCTCTGCTCCTGCTGCAATCCAGGAGTGACTTCTGATGCTAACATTTCTGGCACAGAGAAAAGGATTATGTATGAGCAGCTAGAAGTAGGAGGTCCCGCTGTCCCTGAAACATAAATTTTTGATGGGATCACTGTTCTGGAGGAGGATCATATCAATGAAGGACAACACCTTTTTGATATATATTATAGTGATGATGAGCAACAAGCTTATCCTACTTTTGATCACTATAGAGATAATAAAGAGCTAGTCAACAAACATAACCAGCCGATGGTCCCTATTTATGATGAATACGAATCGAACCTGGGGGAGACCGAACTAGAGGAGCAGAATATTTCCTGTCTAGAGCCAGTCAATGAGCAACCACCACCCGAGAGAAGCGAGCCTACCTCAGTTGTCCACCATCAACCTGTGCTTATCAGATATATTTAGCCACAGGTGAATAACTGTGTTGCAGAGGAGGGTGTCTGTCACCCATTTTCTGGAATTTGCCACTCATTCTATGACCCTGTCTGCAAGTACATGGAGTGGAATTTCCCCTATGCCTTGGAGCCACCCTATTTCATCTCAACTCTAGCCTGTAAGGAGGAGTTGAAGAGTGTAACCTCTTTGCTGTCATGGTTACACCATCCGCTGATGATCATCGACATAAGGAAGGAGCTTCTATCCAGGAAGCTGCTTGAATAGCTATGGTGGAAGTTTTCTTTCACCTAGCCCATGTAAAGTGTTTTATTAGCTTAGGACTGTACATAAATAAGCTCCTGTAAGTATGAATGTTTAGTTTGTTTTGTTTTTATTTTTCGGCCTGTATTTTCAGCAGCGGGATGTTTTGAGCCTAACTCCATAGCCCAACAGCAAGGCACTGAAGCTGCGGAATGAGTTCTTAGAGCATCACAGGGATGACTCTATCCCCCATGGAGCCTAATGTTAGCGATTATTTTTGTCTTAGGTGCAAAAACACCCAGGTCTATAGGTTTCTCAGGAAGTTCCCAAGCGTAGCACGGGAGAATCCCTATTTTTCCAGTAGCAAGGAAAGCGAGCAGGAAAAATAGCATTGGCAGCATCCAAGATCTATTTACAAAGAAGATCAATGGTCATCGGGTTTTCAGAGCTACTGAGTTGCTCGAGGTTTAGTGCAAGAGGGAGGAACAATAGTTCAAATCAGATTTGGGTCGTCCGATCCAACCGGGACAGGTGGCAGCCTGTCGGCGTATCGGGTATCGGGAGTCAGGAAGCTCTCCGTCCATTGCACTTGAAAGTGTCGATCAACAAAACTTCGAAGCTCNAACCTGATGTTTACTACAGACCTTCGCATCTCCCTGATATAAGTCTTCCCCCTACTCACCCTTACTACACCTCACTGTCTGAAGTTCATGCAAGACCTCACCTGCCCATGCATTCTTGTCCTAGTTTCGGAGTTAGAACCACATCGTCTGAGTTTACCTCCATTCGATCACTCCTTTTTATACTCGTTACAAACAACCGTGACATAAAACTGATGGGCGTCGGGCTCTGCTCCTGCAAGAAATCCAGGAGTGACTTCTGACGCTAACATTTCTGGTGCCGTTGCCGTGGACGAAGTTGAAGATTTTCCCTGGGCAGAATGACATTGAGCCTCTGATTCTGAAGGTGCATCATACATCAGAGCCCTTAAAGATAGCTACTGTGCACCTGGCGACTCCACTATGGCGACTCCATTGTTTCCACATCACTGTTTTAGTTGTGACTATTGTTGGCACACCTGAAAGCTGACCCTAAGGAGCTTTCTCGAGAAGGTTTCAGCAGCTGCTTTCTCAGCCTGAGAAGCTTCCTGGGGTAACGACAACATTAAGATCTGGCCTTTGATGGTTTAGTGAACAAGGATCAGGCACATTTGAAGCTGTGCATATTTCACCTGGCGACTCCAGGATTCAAAGATCAATTGGCAACTCCACTGGTTCGATATGGAGAAAATTCTGGCTCAAAGGTTTTCTTTCTGTGACTTTTCCCAGATAGTTGGGTTTCCTAACACACTTCTTGATAAAGACCAATGGGAAGATTTCCTCCCTGAGTTTCATGCAACAAGTTGGGAGGAACCAGCTGAGCATTTACTGGACTTCCATGAGGCTATTCACCGACACAATATCACACATGAGGAAATCCAGATTAAGCTCTTCAGGTATTCATTAAAGGGAGCTGCTCTTGAGTGGTGTCGATCTCTTCCTACTGTGAGCATCCGCTCTTTAATAGGTTTTCATACAGCTTTCAATTCATTTTGTAAAGACTACTATCCAGCGCATTGTTTGTTTGGAAACTGTTGTGAGTTTTCTTCGCTTCATGAAGCCTCTACTGGCCCTGAAGACCAAGTCCATGATGAAGCTTTTACTGTGGAGGAAAGCATTTGCCAGGAAAATATGGAGGTGTTGAATGATATTAATTGCCCTAGAATGGAAGCATCTGACATCATATCAGATGCCTCTATTCTTTTAGATGTTCATAACAATCAACATGCCTCTTGTGGAAATTGTGAGTTTATAGAGAAAATGTGGTCCATGGCAGATGACTCACTTGGATATTGGGTTGAAGCAGATGTTCCTAGCAGCTCTACTCATGATGACAAAGACCCTCTCTTTTTAAAAGAGGGGCTAGTTGTGGAAGAGGTTTTTTCTCTTTTCCCTCAGAGGGTTTCTCACGATATATTTTTACCTGGGATTAAAGAGAAAAGGATTATGTATGAGCAACCAGAAGCAGCAGGTCCCATTGTCCCTAAAACAGAAATTTTTGATGGGATTATTGTTCTGGAGGAGGATCATATCAATGAAGGACAACCCCTTTTTGATATATATTATAGTGATGATGAGCAACAGGCTTATCCTACATTTGATCACTATAAAGATACTGAAGAGCCAGTTAGCAAGAAGAACCACCCCATGGTCCCTATTTATGATGAATATGAATCAAACTTGGGGGAGAGCCAAGAAGAGAAGCGGAAAGAACCAGTGGAACAGGTGACTTCATGCCCAGAGCCCGCCCATTCACCTATGCAGACTCATGAAGTTCAACCCTGTAGGAGTAGCTATGGAGTAGAGAAAGCCTGCTGCTACCCTTTTCGCAGGGTTTGCCACCCATTCTATGACCCTGTCAGTGAATACATGGAGTGGCATATCCTTTATGCTTTGGAGCCGCCCTATTCCATATCAACTTCACCCTGTGAGGAGAAGTTGAAGAGTGTAGCCATTCTGCTGTCACGGTTACACTATCTGCTGGTGATCATCGACAAAAGGAAGGAGATTCTATCCAGGAAGTTGCTTGAATGGTTATGGTGGAAGTTTTCTTTCACCTAGCCCATGAAAAATATTTTATTAGCATTAGGACTGTATTTAAATAATCTCCTTTGAGCATGTAGCTTTATTTTGTTACTTTTATTTTTCAGCCTGTATTTTCAGTAGCGGGATGTTTTGAGCATGACTCCATAGCCCAACAGCAAGGCACTGAAGCTGTGGAATGAGTTCTTAGAGCATCGCAGGGATTACTCTATCCCCCTTGGAGCCTAATGTTAGCAAAATTACTTGTCTTCGACATCGGGATACCCAGGTCTACAGGTTGCACGAGGAGCGCCCAAGCGCAACGCACAGAAAGCGTCCTTTTTGGACTTAAAATCAAGCGAGTAGGCAGGATTATAATGAGAATGGTCTGGATCCATCCATATGAGTAGATCAACGGTTGGCAGGAAATCACGAATACGGAAGTGGCGCCGAAGTTAACACCATAGATCGTGCCCATAGTGTGTAGGGGAGAATAGCAGTCGTCCATCCAGAGGACGCGAGGCGTGAGATCTAGTTGCGTCGGCGTTTCAAAATTCAAAAGTTCGAGGGGTGATAGTTTCATGTTGTTCCACATCCCGAAACCCCGAACCTTGATAGTACCGAAAGCACCGAAAGTGGGGCCCATGGTATCACGAAGCATTTTCAGCCGTTCATCAGCAAAGGGGACACGTGGTGCGCAATCATGTCATGTCGGCAGTCGGGGATTCGAGGGGTAAGAGCTCCTCGTCATTTTACGTCTCGAAACCCCAAACCCCGAAATGTCGATAAGCGCCCTTCAAAGCTGAGCCCATGGTCCTAACACTCGATCACGATAAGCGATCCCGGGAATAGAGGTAGCCCCCTTTTAATGACAAAGCCATCTCGATCGTTCATCCGAAGGACATGCGGCACAGATTTGAACCACTAGTGGGGCCTTTCGATATTTTCATAGTGAAATCATCGACGTCATCTTAGCCGTCCATCTATCGATGAAACTCGGGCATGTTGGACTTAAAGGGGGTATGGGTCTGGGCGGCCAGGATCTGCGCGCTCAGATCTACGGTCAGGAGCGGATTCGAGAGGCCCCCTGCCATTCTACCTTTAAGCATGGGGGGGGGGTCTGGAATTGAGCATGCAGCTCTCTAGCGGCTAGGATCGAGACGCCTAAATCAACGGCTGAGGCTTCATTCTGGACCCCCCTTGCCTTTCTACCATTTAATTGGGGAGGGTCCGAAATTGATTTGTTATTATTGTAGGGCCCCTTGCCTGACGTGTCACCTTTGGTATCGTCCTCGCCATTGCCACCTGTCCTCCACCTACTGCGTCCCTTTTTCCTTGTCATCTATCCAACTTCCCTCTTTCCATCCACATGGCACCTCCTCAACTCACTATCCTCTCGTCTCCTGCCATGTGTCCCTCTCATTCCCAGTCACCTCCTCCTGTACTCCTGCACTCCATGCTCCTTCCTCCTCTGTCTTATTCAGACCGCGTGGCATTCCTTAGCTGATGTCACAGCTCCCATTTCTTTTTCATCACCTCCATAGTATTGACACCTTTAACCCCCATCACACCCTCATCCACATCCTCCATAAGGGTCCCTCGCAGCAGTCCAACGAAGTAGCATCCAAACAAGGATTTTTCGGCTGATCTAGGTGGCACCATTAGGAGACCTCCATGTCCCAGAAGGCAGAGTTGACCGAGGACATCCCTAGTCCCAAGGATGCAGTTATGGTGGTTGTTGCTGGTGGTTGAGCGTCATCTCTGCCATAAAGAGGAAGGTCCAGCAAAGGATTAATTGACGTCGATTCACTTATAGAAGGACAGTCTAAAATCTGATAGTGTCTGTCATAGGCGCACGTTCGTTCAGAGTCTGCATGGGCAGGCTGTCAGAAGACATGCAGATGCAATGTTTTTAATGCAACATCTTGTTTTTGTATCTGTTGTTGTTTTGAGTATATGAAGGCATTTTTTCCATTTTTGTAAGGATCGATGGTAGAGAAGAGCTCCCGATTGTAAAGTTTTAGCACAGACTCTAGTTCTCTGGTTATGCATCTGTATATGAGATTTCTTGCTTTATGACAAACAGTCTTTCTTACTTCATCTAATTTTCGTCTCATGCTAAGAGAGTTCGTGAATGAATGATTCGTGCGGATCATTGCAATTATGTCATGATAAAGGATTTATTTATGCATTATTGTATTCTCTGGTTTTCTGTGTTTGAGCGCAATAAGATCTTGTGTTTGGATGCCTTCTTCTACAGTCTGTTAGAAACCTGATGTTTACTACAGACCTTCGCATCTCCCTGATATAAGTCTTCCCCCTACTCACCCTTACTACACCTCACTGTCTGAAGTTCATGCAAGACCTCACCTGCCCATGCATTCTTGTCCTAGTTTCGGAGTTAGAACCACAGCATCCGAGTTTACTTCCATTCGATCACTCCTTTTTATACTCGTTACAAACAATCGTGACATAAAATTGATGGGTGTCGGGCTCTGCTCCTGCAAGCAATCCAGGAGTGACTTCTGACACTAACATTTTTGGTGTCGTTGCCGGGATGAAGTTGAAGATTTTCCCTGGGCAGAACGACATTGAGCCTCTGATTCTGAACGTGCATCAGAAATCAGAGCCCTTAAAGATAGCTACTATGCACCTGGCAACTCCACTATGGCGACTACATTGTTTCCACATCACTGTTTCAGCTATGACTACTGTTGGCACACCTGAAAGCTGACCCGAAGGAGCTTTCTCGAGAAGGTTTCAACAGTTGCTTTCTCAGCTTGAGAAGCTTCCTAGGGTAATGACAATGTTAAGATCTGTCCTTTGATGGTTCAGTGAACAAGGACCAGGCACATTTGAAGCTGTGCATCTTTCACCTGGCGACTCTAGGATTCAAAGATCAATTGGCGACTCCACTAGTTCGATATGGAGAAAATTCTGGCTCAAAGGTTTTCTTTCTGTGACTTTTCCCAGATAGTTGGGCTTCCTAACGCACTTCCTGATAGAGACCAATGGGAAGATTTCCTCCCTGATTTTCATGCAACAAGTTGGGAGGAACCAACTGAGCATTTAGTGGACTTCCATGAGGCTATTCACCGACACAATATCACGCATGAGGACGTCCAGATTAAGCTCTTCAGGTATTCATTAAATGGAGCTTCTCTTGAGTGGTGTTGATCTCTTCCTGCTGCGAGCATCCGCTCTTTAATAGGTTTTCATACAGCTTTCAATTCATTTTGTAAAGACTACTATCCAGCTCATTGTTTGTTTGAAAACTGTTGTGAGGAGTTTTCTTCGCTTCATGAAGCCTCTACTGGCCCTGAAGACCAGGTCCATGATGAAGCTTTTACTGTGGAGGAAAGCATTTTCCAAGAAAATATGGAGGTGTTGAATGATATTAATTGTGTTAGCCCTAGAATGGAAGCATCTGACATCATATCAGAAGCCTCTATTTTTTTAGATGTTCATAACGATCAACATGCCTCTTGTGGAAATTGTGAGTTTATAGAGAAAATGTGGTCCATGGCAGATGACTCACTTGGATATCGGGTTGAAGCAGATGTTCCTAGTAGCTCTACTCATGATGACAAAGACCCTCTCTTTTTAAAAGAGGGGTTAGTTGTGGAAGAGGTTTTTTCTCTTTTCCCTCAAGGGGTTTCTCATGATATATTTTTACCTGGGATTAAAGAGAAAAGGATTATGTATGAGGAGCCAGAAGCAGCAGGTCCCACTGTCCCTGAAACGGAATTTTTTTTACGGGATCACTGTTCTGGAGGAGGTTCATATCAATGAAGGACAACCCCTTTTTGATATATATTATAGTGATGATGAGCAATAGGCTTATCCTACATTTTATCACTATAAAGATACTGAAGAGCCAGTCAGCAAGAAGAACCATCCCATGGTCCCTATTTATGATGAATATGAATCAGACCTGGGGGAGAGCCAAGAAGAGGAGCGGAAAGAACCAGTGGAACAGGTGACTTCATGCCCAGAGCTCGCCCATTCACCTATGCAGACTCATGAAGTTCAGCCCTGTAGGAGTAGCTATGGAGCAGAGAAAGCCTGCTACTACCCTTTTCGCAGGGTTTGCCACCCATTCTATGACCCTGTCGGCGAATACATGGAGTGGAATATCCTTTATGCTTTGGAGCCGCCCTATTCCATATCAACTTCACCTTGTGAGGAGAATTTGAAGAGTATAGCCATTCTGTTGTCACGGTTACACTATCTACTGGTGATCATCAACAAAAGGAAGGAGCTTCTATCTAGTAAGCTGCTTGAATGGCTATGGTGGAAGTTTTCTTTCACCTAGCCCATGAAAAATATTTTATTAGCATTAGGACTGTATATAAATAAGCTCCTTTGAGCATGTAGCTTTAGTTTGTTACTTTTATTTTTTGGCCTATATTTTCAGTAGCGGGATGTTTTGAGCATGACTCCATAGCCTAACAGTAAGGCAATGAAGCTGCAGAATGAGTTCTTAGAGCATCGCAGGGACGATTCTATCCCCCTTGGAGCCTAATGTTAGCAACATTACTTGTCTTCGGCATCGAGATACCCAGGTCTACAGGTTGCACGAGGAGCGCCCAAGCGCAGCACACAGAAAGCGTCCTTTTTGGACTTAAAATCAAGCGAGCGAGCAAGATTATAATGACAACGGTCTGGATCCATCCATATGGGCAGATCAATGGTTGGCAGGAAATCGTGAATAAGGAAGTGGCGCTGAAGTTAACACCATAGATCGTGCCCATAGTGTGTAGGGGAGAATAGTAGTTGTCCATCCAGAGGACGCGAGGCACGAGATCTAGTCGCGTCGACGTTTCAACATTCAAAAGTTCGAGGGGTGAGAGTTTCATGTTGTTCCACATCCCGAAACCCCGAACCCTGATAGTGCCGAAAGTGTCGAAAGTGGGGCCCATGGTATCACGAAGCATTTCAGTCGTTCATCAGCAAAGGGGACACGTGGCACGCGATCATGTCATGTCGACAGTCGGGGATTCGAGGGGTAAGAGCTCCTCGTCATTTTACATCTCGAAACCCTGAACCTCGAAATGTCGATAAGCACCCTTCAAAGCCGAGCTCATGGTCCTAGAACTTGGTCATGATAAGAGAGCCCAGGAATAGAGGTAGCCCCCTTTTAAGGACAAAACCATCTCGGTCGTTCATCTGAAGGACACGCGGCGCAGATCTGAACCACTAGTGGGGCCTTTCGGGATTTTCATAGTGAAAGCACCGATGTCATCTCAGCCGTCCATCCATCGATGAAACTCAGGCATGTTGGACTTAAATGGGGTATGGGTTTGGGTGGCCAGGTTCTGTGTGCTCAGATCTACGGTCAAGAGAAGATTCCGGAGGCCCCCCGCCATTCTACCTTTAGGCGGAGGGGGGGGTCCAGAATTGAGCATGCAACTCTCTAGCGACCAGGATCGAGACGCCTAAATCAACGGTTGAGGCTTCATTCCGGACCCCCCTTTCCTTTCTGCCTTTTAATCAGGGGGGTCCGGAATTGATGTGTTATTATTTTAGGGCCCCTTGCCTGACGTGCCACCTTTGGTATCGTCCTCCCTGTTGCCACCTATCCTCCACCTACCACCTCCCTTTTCCCTTTTCATCTATCCAAATTCCCTCTCTCCATCCACATGGCACCTCCTCAGATCGTCGTCCTCTCGTCTCCTGCCATGTGTCCCTCTCATTCCCAGTCACCTCCTCCTGTACTCCCACACTCCATGCTCCTTCCTCCTCTGTCTTATTCAGACCACGTGGCATTCCTCAGCTAATGTCACAGCTCCCATATCTTTTTCATCACCTTCATAGTATTGACACCTTTAACCCCCATTTCACCCTCGTCCACATCCTCCATAGGGGTCCCTCGCAGCAATCCAGCGAAGTAGCGTCCAAAGAAGGATCGTTCGGCTGATCTAGGTGGCACCATTAGGAGACCTCCATGTCCCAGAAGGCAGAGTTGATCGAGGACATCCCTAGTCCCAAGGATGCATTTATGGCGGTTGTTGCCAGTGGTTGAGTGTCATCTCCGCCATAAAGAGGAAGGTCCAGCAAAGGATTAATTGACGTCGACTCACTTATAGAAGGATAGTCTGAAATCTAATAGTGTCTGTCATAGGCGCACGGTCGTCCAGAGTCTGCATGGGTAGGCTGTCAGAAGACATGCAGACACAATGTTTTTAATGCAGCATCTTGTTTTTGCTGTTGTTGTTGTTTTGAGTATATGAAGGCATTTTTTCCATTTTTGTAAGGATCGATGGTAGAGCAGAGCTCCCAATTGTAAAGTTTTAGAATAGCCTCTAGTTTTCTGGTTATGCATCTGTATATGAGATTTCTTGCTTTATGATAGACAGTCTTTCTTACTTCGTCTAATTTTCATCTCATGCTAAGAGAGTTTGTGAACGAATGATTCGTGCGGATCATTGCAATTATGTCATGATAAAGGATTTATTTATGCATTATTGTATTCTCTGGTTTTCTCTGTTTGAGCACAAGAAGATCTTGTGTTTGGATGCCTTCTTCTACAGTCTGTTAGAAACCTGATGTTTACTACAGACCTTCACATCTCCCTGATATAAGTCTTCCCCCTACTCACCCTTACTACACCTCACTGTCTGAAGTTCATGCAAGACCTCACCTGCCCATGCATTCTTGGCCTAGTTTCGGAGTTAAAACCACATCGTCCGAGTTTACTTCCATTCGATCACTCCTTTTTATACCCGTTACAAACAATCATGACATAAAACTGATGGGCGTCGGGCTTTGCTCCTGCAAGCAATCCAGGAGTGACTTCTGACTCTAACAGACTCCCTGCTAAAGATCAAAGGTAACATAATCAGTTATAAGGGTCCTCATGGGCTTAAAAAATAGTTGGTCAAATGCCCCCGGAGAGGTAATCCTCCATAAAGGCTGTGTGTTGTCTGACACTTATCTGACCCAGGGTACCTGCAGAATAACCCCTACAAGTAACCTATGTGGCACCTAAGTCAAGCAACTAAGCAACCACTATATAACTGATGCACAGGCGAGCAGTCGTAAGTCAGTTCCACTGTATGGGCAAGGTAGCAAATCATAAAAACTTGAAAGAACCACCTCTCATAGAGGTAAGGGAACTAGCAAGATCTCCAGATATGAATAGATCCCCAGAAATATCTCTGACACTAAGAAGGTATCGGGGGGATATCCATTCAACCGACTTCACACGACCTCGTGATTAACTCTGGTGTAAGCGGAGCCTCCTGATCTTACTGATTATACAATGGATTTGTCCACTCCCTTAGTCAGACACATATGTTGATTTAATATCCTTGGAGAAGTTTACTCACAAAATCCTATTCCAAGGCACTAAATCCTAAACTAGTTTGTGCACCCTAGAAAATAAAATCGTTACTAATCAATTTTAAATTATAGCGTTAATTTTAATGGCCTTGCTTACTCAAAAAGGTGTGGGGGTGAAACTAGTGATGTTAGGACTTAACAAGTAAAGTAAACATGAATACAATGCAAAGTCCTAACTTTAATTTTCAATGAATCATATGCTTCTTTAAACAATGCAATTTTCAATTTCAACACTGCAATTATGAATAAAAATGCAATCTTTCTTTACATGCACTAAGCTAAATTACAAAGACTCAAAAGATCATAATGCCAGTCAATGTAAAATGCCTAATATTTTTGTATTTTCAATATAATAAAAATGAAAATGCATGTACTGAACAACAACTAAAGATTGTACTATTTATAGAAAGATACAAATCAAGTAGGATACCAAGGAGCAAAACACCCAGCCCAATGTACAAGGACAATCAAAATGAAAAGATGATGAGAAAGGCTCCGCTCAAAAATTCAACAAAAGACAGGTTTCATGTCATCCCACATACACTTAACAACCACTACAAAGTCCCAAGAAGACTCAACAATCATCAAAACCCACGCAACAACCACCAAACCCAAAAAACAAGCAAAAGAGGTTGGTGTACACAACTGTTCAAGGGAAAAGCGCATATGTACGCAGCTTGCAGAAGGACATCACGCATATATACGCGACTATCAAGCAAAAACCTGCGTATATGTGTCAAAAACACAGCTAGGCAAAGGAGAAGGCTGAAAGACTCAGACCCAAAGTGAAAAGAGGTTGTCAAGCAATGATACGACAAGAAACACATTATGAAAGAGAGCAATCTAAGGAGAAAAACACTCCAAACCTTAAGAAAGAAGATTCAATCCCTAATATGGTCACCAATTCTGTTACGAGGAAAATCTCTCTATGGCTAGGGGAAAACCACAACAGACAAAAACGACTACAGAAATCGACTATATTCTCAAGTATGCTATATACACAAATATTCTAGCAAGACAATATAAAAGGCCTACTTCATCCAGATGTTCGATGAAGTCCACTGTTGAGCACTTGACCCAAAGCAATACACCTACAACTAGTCCTCAACAACCAAGCAAAGCAAGCATATGGTGATAATAAATGATGTTAGCACATTCAATAGCATAATCCATTAACATTCATAACGAATACGCCCATGGAATAATAATTCAAATATTTGCAAGATATCAATTGGACGAGAAAAGAGTATTTCTATTAATATATGATCAAAAAAAATGAATAAGTTACAGACTTTCGTGTCGGCACGGTTCAAAACCGAGAAACTAAGTTCCTTCCAGATGGGCCTCCACCACTTCAATCCTCCACCAAAGGAAAGCTCATGTAAGAGAGACAATGGAGTTCTGACTCAATAAGGGTAGAGCTTGGGGGCTGAACACTATGTTCAAACTTAAAGGATAAAGGGATTCAAATTCAATGTGAAGTGAATAATTCCTCCAGAGTAACATTGCTCTCAAAGTTGAATTCTTTCTCTCCTTTTCCATAGCTCGGAATTGGCCCATTTATAGCCTTCAAATGGAACTGAAGGGCCAAGTTAGAACGTTTCCAGTATATGGAAGGCCAAGGATCATTGATCCCCTGTCGTGACATGGAAACTTGACACCATTTTTCATTTTTTGGCACAAATCCGATGTACGTGGGTTGTAGTGGTGCAACCTGCGTATATGCATGTTTTATAGAAGGAAAGGTGCATATATGTGGAAAAAATGTATTTTTAGCTTTGAGATTTGTAAAAATGGATGAAAATTTTGCATAGTGAAATGGAAAAAGGCCCTTTGTGCAAGATTGCATGGGGTGAGACAAATCTTGCTATAAAACTTCTCTTCTCCTACTTAACATTTTTCTCTCTTCCTTACTCTCCTCTCCATACTTAACCATTTTTATTTCTTACACTCTACTCTCTATACCACATGTTCTATACTTATTCATTTCCACATTCACATTCATATTCTCATTTTCTTTTATTTCCCTTTTCCATACTTCATATAACCCCATGAATTCCTCAAATTATTTTAATTATATTTCTCTTGTCCTAATTTTTCTAAACATATATCAAAGTGACACGTGGCAAGTGACTGGATGATGATTGGACATGATGTCTCAGACATCTATAGGTTGACTAGATGTGGGTGGAGTATAATTTTGGTCAAAATATTATTATTTAATTAATATCCCAAGGGGTTGACCCATAGCTCTCAATAATCTTCTTTTTTATTTCTTATTAAGTGTATTACCCACTTAATATTATACATGTTAAATATTTTAACATCCCAATGCATGTGGGATAAAGAGTTTTGACAAAAAAAGTCAAATGCATAAGAGGAAAAAACGAATTTGAGATCAAAGGGCCCACATTTTCCCATCAAATTTGATCGACGGTGGTTGACTCACGATCTTGCAGAGGCCATAAATTTAGATCCGAGCGACAAAATTGCGCAAATTTTATATTGTTGGAAAGGTATTTTGCAAAGAAAATGTTGGTATAGATTAGAGGAGCTGAAAGTGACCACACTTTTCCAAGAAATCGAGATATCAGTCAGATTCATTTTTTAATGGGTCTGCATGACAACTCAACTTCATGAGCTCATATATTGAGCTCTGAGTGACGGATTTGGGAAAAAATTATATCGTTGGAAATATAATATGATGAAAATCACATATTAAATGATTTGTATGGCTAAAAAGTTGACTATCACTTCCATAAAATTAAAATACAGTCCTCCTTTTTTAAAGGTAAATTAATTAAATTTTGAAAATAAACGTTTATTTAAAAACTTTTATTAAAAAAGGAAAATGACCAATTTTAAATATACTAATGAAAATGATGTGAACTCTTTAAAAACACTTAATGAAGAATTAATTAAAGAGAATACTTCAAGAAAAAAAGTGTATAGGAAATTAAAGAAAAGAAAAACCCTAACTACTTAAGTAGTTAGAAAATCTAATTTTAAAAGGAGACGAAGTGCTTCATCAAAGGGTTCCAAAATCATAATTATCAAAGGGGAAGGGAATAATATCAGAGGAAGAAGAAGGTACAACCATGAATATACATTCAAGCTTTTGATCAAAGAAGAGAGATCTCCATATTCTCCATTGTTTTTATTATTCTACACCATTTCTCATATCTTTATGCTTGAATCTCTAAATTAGGCACAAAGTTGAGTTTTAAGTGTTCTTATTGTATTCTTCAAAATACTTTGTTTATATGATCATGAAGTATTTACATCCATATACATGATTGTCATAGATTTTGTAATGAAGAACATTTTTATGAATAAAACTCCACAAATAATTGATTTGGGGTTGATTTTGATTGTATCTTGTAACTTTGAGTCTTAAGCATGAGATATTTGAAATTGATCTATTAAATTATCTTTTGATATTTATAGTAATCATCTTTTAAAATTATTTGAGATGATCAAATCATTCTCTCCTTTTCCTTGTGAAGAAGATATGGATGCATTTCTATATGATTAAGAATATTGTGTATATGATGTTGATCACAAAGAAATTATGAAGTTGAAGCCCTCCTTCAATCTTTTCTATTGTTAAAAGACTTTTTATTGCACATAAAGATCAGACCAGGTTAGTGAAGAACCATTTGTTTGAATAAATCCAAGCAATAAAGATATAGGGTTTGTTTCTTAAGCATTCTCCTAATGCAATATATTCAGGATATATATTTTAGCCAAAGAGAAGTACCACCTCTTTAAAAACGCAGGGGGATTCATATCCTCGTGAGGTTGTCGTTTCGGTCATTATAGATTCAAACGTCAACATTTTTGGTGACCATACTGAGGAGAAATTTATTTTCAAGATATTTGAGGCCCTACTTCAGATTAGATTGAAGAACTAGAGTCTCCATGGTTTAATGTTTCGAAAAGAAGATTTAGGAAAATTGTTGCTTGTTCTAGATGCAAGGAATTTATAAAAAGGATTATTGAAATATGTTGCACCTATTTTATAACCTCAAAAAGACCCAAGAAACACTAAAGATTCGGGAGAATGAGCTTCGTGGAAATTGTTGGATTACTGAGAGGGGGGTGAATCAATAATAGAGCAATTAAATCCTTTTTAACCCCAAAATGCAAGTGTTATATCAATGTAACATTATCATCCAATAGTTGTAGAGTAAAAAAACAATGAACAAATGAGAAATCATACACATACACAATACACTAGTGTTTTTATGTGGAAACCCAAAGCCGGAGAAAACCGCATAATGCTTTTTCTTATATGTCTTTAAGAATTACATTCATTGGAAGCACCGACTTTCTTTATTTTCCAGCTACAACTAGAAGGAGGCTCCAACCCCCTAATTTCTCAGGCTACAACCTGAAGGAAGCTCCAACTCCCCAATTCTCTAGTTACAACCAAAAGGAGGTTACAACCTGAGGGAAGCTCCAACTCCCCAATTCTATAGCTACAACCAGAAGGAGGATACAACCCTCTATGTTCTCCGAATACAACCGGAAGGTGGCTACAACCACCTATCCTTGCCTCGTCCAACCTCCCTGACATAGAAGTAGAATGACGGAACCACTGTCACACTATCACTATGAGATATACTGTTGTAAACATGTACGAATCAACCTGTAACAACCTGTACTAATAACCTGTGCCAACATGTACCATACATCAACCTGTACCAATAACATGTGCCAACATGTACCATACATCAAACTGTGCCATAAACAAATGCATCAACCATGCATCAAACCTGTACAAATAACTCATGACAATAACATGTCCAAACAACCTGTAATCAACATGTACCATAAACAAGTGCATCAACCATGCACCAACCTGTACCTCAACCTGTACCATCAACGAGTGCATCAACCATGCACCAAATATGTACCAATAATGTGTCAAATACACATAAACTATGACTCATCAAGATGTACCAACATCATCAACTATACACCTCATGTATGTGCCAACTCATCAACTACTTGTCTCAACCATGTACCCAACATGTACCTCAATGTAAAGCCCTCATCAATTTCATCATCCAAATATGATTTATAACTCTGTAATAGACCTAGTGTATATGATCACATACCTGTAAACCTTTCTTAACTTTAACAACAAGAGACTAACATTTCCATCAAACTTTATTTTAGTCTCACATGACTAATTTTGGATTAGTCAACAACCCTAACTTGAAATAATCATAACTATGTACCTGTAATGAATAAAGATCTAAAAATAGTACACAATGTTCTTCAGTGTCTTTTATGCAATTTCTCCAGGTTTCACTACTTGGAACCTCTAAAAAAAGGAGTTATAGAAAAAATGACATACCTTGTTGAATTTTGGCTTATTCTAGAGAGTGAACTTATAAAGCATGCCCTACATGGAATTTTTGTTGTATTGGTCTTAAAATGGTACACAAAATACCAAATACTGTACTCTAACCAATAAATTTGGTCTTATTGAATTTGGATCTGTTATGAAGAAGTTATGACGTTTTTACCCAAAACACCTATTTTAGACTAGTTTAAGGACTAGCCACAAACCCTATTTTCTGCGGAGTGTAACTCCAAAAATACAATGATCCACAAGCTTAAATTATTATCACAGATACTTGGATATGTTTCCTCAATAGCCTCCCAATTCCACGGTCTAAATCATTCTAGAAAAAAAAATTATTGCGAAAATGGTGAGATGACCTGTAAATAACATACCTTAGAAAGCATCATCAAAAGAATTTATCCTCCCTTGAATTTCGGCCTTCTTTACTTCACCTTCCCTCTGAAATTCGGCTTAGATATCCTTTGGTTACCTTAGTCACTTGTAGATATTCAATATGCTCAAGTGTGATTAAAATGAGAGAGCCTTGCGTCTTATTTATACTTTCATGTAGCTTCCTCAAGGGGTTACCTTATAACCATCTTAACCCACTTTCCTTATTTTAGGGCTAACCCACTTCTAACCACTTGTCCAATTAATAATTTATCCATTAACTTTATTATTTAAATAATTTCTTTTGTATCCACTTTGACTTATAGTACACTCATCACTTTACTTTATTATTTAAATTACCTTCTAACCATCTTAACCCACTTTCCTTATTTTAGGGCTAACCCACTTCTAACCACTTGTGAACTTAGTAATTTGTCCATTAACTTTATTATTTAAATAATTTCTTTTGTATCCACTTTGACTACTTTGACCTTTTGGGGCTTCTAGATGACTCATGAGGGTTCTCCAACTTCACATGGCCATAACTCTCTAACCATGAGTTATGTGATGTTTCATATACCACTGGAAATGACATGACATGTACTATCCATATAGAATAGTATTGCCTGAAAATATATCAAAACTCATGCCATTATCCATCAAACAAACTTGGTTCCATTACCCAAACCTTTGTGCTACTAGAATTTTCTACCGAGCATTGTTCAAGGGTTGACATCAATGATAACCAACCCAATTAATCAACAGAAACTCCATTGGAAATATTCAAAAATCTCAAAAAGATGTATATTGTGATTCATCTAAAGAATTTCATTCATGTCATGATGATCCTTTAAATTCTCCGTCGAGCCCACCAATGGATTTACAAGACTCAACAAAAAGAAGGAGGAGATTTTGTAAAACCCCATTAAATATAGAAGAAGTAGATTTTCAAATGCCTGATATTTCTATGAAAACATTTCCTACATTCTTTGGGGATACTTCAGAAGATCCAGAGCAACACATCTTTAATTTCAAAAGTATATGTCATGATTTCAATCTCACCGAGGACAATGTTACATGTAGATTATTTTTACAAACTATGTGAGGTGATACTCTTGAATGGTATAGCTCACTAATGCCTAACTCCATTACCAGTTTGGATATGTTAGAAAATTCATTTGCAAAAAATTTCATCCCAAGAGTGCATTCATATGTTTTTGTTGATGCTTTTAATGTTGTTTCCCACCCACCCTCTCCCATATGGACACAAGATAATGAAGTGACTAATTTTGAAGAAGAATCTAATCAAATATTGGCTAACTTTTATGAGTCAAGACATATTGTTGAACATGAAGATGAAAATTCCAAATTGCAAGAAGAAAAGTGCAACCTCATATATACTCCATATGAAGATATTTCAAGAAGAAAATATAAGATTGAAATCAAGGAACCTCCACCAAATTCGCGAGAAGATTTCAGCCTTGCAATAGATGATAAAGAGCCTCAAGAGCACTTGCAGCAAGAATAATTGGTGAAATAAATGAATCTTTAGAAGAATAATGAGCAAGATTGTCTTTACATGAAAGAAGATTTTTTTCACGATATTATTGATGAATAAAAAAACTTGGAAGTGGATGGAGATAACGAGAAAAATGAATGTATTCTAATATTGAAAACTCACCATCCAATCAAAGATGATAATATTATTGAGTAGCCAATAATTTACTTCATTAAATTATGGTTCCAAATCATTGCTGGTGAAGCAATGCAATCAGATTATCAGCACACCTGGTTCAATTTTTCTCTAGTACATATCGAGAATGCCCCCGACTCATTGGTACAAATTCCATTATGTTTCATAGTTTTGGAGATCATTCAAAAGATTGGATGGATGCTTGAATGACTCCATTGGAAATATACCTACACTTGAAAGTGTCTTTTTCTTTCAAGTCAGGTAGGGTAGGTGGATCATGTATGTACATAATTTATTTCTTCAGTTCAAGTTTTGCACAATAAGACAGTCATTATATGGAAACAATATTTGAAGATAACTCCATGAAAGAAGAAAATTTGGAAGAACTTATTTTGAATATGACTCCATAGCCCAATGGAAAAGGTAGTTGGTTTTCATATTTTGGGTTCTCAACAACCCACAGGGGGTCACTATCCCACAATTTGAGTCAATTGTTAACCAAAATTGGTCATCTATATTTCTCTCTCCTGGTATAATAAAACAAATTGGCATCATAAGAAGAATATTTTTGAACAATTATAAGTTAATTATATATCCTTTAGTCTCATCTTGGTCACGCGTTTTTTGAAATCAAAATCTGACTCTGTATGACTAAGATATTCATAGTTTTGCTCAAAATTCCAACAGAGAGATTACAAAAAGAAATTTGAAAAGTGGCAAGAAGAATTTGTCTAAGTATGGTGCAGCTCTCCTCTTCATTTTCAAAATTTTGACTAAGTACTCTCCTCACTTAGTCATTTCTCTCACCTTCCATATCCATACATCTCCACACTTAACCATTTTCCTCTCTTATCCCTTCACCTCTCTTTATACTCCCATCTCATACTTAGTCATTTTTCTATTTTCTCATTACTCTCATCTCCCCTTCACTTCTCATACTTAGCCATTTTTCTACCTTCCATTCCTTAATCTCCTCTCTCTTACTCTCCTTTCCTTATGTAACCATTTTTTACCTCTTTCACTCTACTCTCATACTCTCATTCCATACTTAACCTTTTTTACTCTCTTCCAGTCTACTCTCTTCCATGCATTCCATACTTAGTCATTTTTTCTTCTTCCACTCTATTCTCCTTCATCACTACTCTTCTTACTCTACTCTCTATACTTAACCATTTTTCTTATTACTCTCATGTTCCCTTAGTCATTTCTCTCATACTTAGTCTCATATTCCTTACACTTCTCTTCTCATACTTAACCATTTTTCTATTTTCTCTCTTCCTTACTCTCCTCTCCATACTTAACCATTTTTCTTTATTACACTTTACTCTCTATACCACATGTTCCATATTTATCCATTCCCACGTTCACATTCATATTTTCATTTTCTTTTATTTCCCTTTTCCATATTTCATGTAACCCCACAAATTCCTCAAATTATTTTAATATTAATACTCTTATCCTAATATTTATGGACATATATCCAAGTGACATGTGGAAACTCACTGGATGATAATATCCTAAGTTTTATGGACATATATCCAAGTGACATGTGGAAAGTGATTGGATGATGATTGTACATGATGTGTCAAACATCTACAGGTTGACTGGGCATGGGTGGAGTATAATTTTGGTCAAAATATTATTATTTAATTAATTTCCCAAGGGGTTGACCCATAGCTCTCCATAATCTTATTTTTATTTCTTACTAAGTGTATTACCCACTTAGTATTGTATATGTTAAATATTTTAACATCCCAATTTATTCGGGATAAGGATTTTTTACCAAAAAGTCGAATTCATAAGAGGGGAAAATGAATTTGAGATCAAAGGGCCCAGATTTTTCCATCAAACTTGATCGACGGTGGTTGAGTCACGATCTTGCAAAGGCCATAACTTGAGCTCTGAGCGTTGAAATCACACAAATTTTATACCATTGGAAATATATTTCGATGAATAAAATGTTGGTATAGGTTATAAGGGATGCAAGTGACTAAATTTTTTCCAGAAATCGAAATATCAATCAGCTTCATTTTTTAATGGGTCTGTGTGACAACTCAACTTCATGAGCTCATATCTTGAGATCTGGGAGATATATTTGGGAAAAAATTATAACATTGGAAAGATAAGATGATGAATATCACATACGAAATGAATTCCATGGATGAAAAGTTGACTATCACTTCTAAAAAATCAAAATACAGTCCTCATCTTTTGAAGGGAAATTAATTAAATTTTGAAAATAAAAGTTTATTTAAAAACTTTAATTAAAAATGGGAAAATATTCATTTTAAAGATATTGATGATAATGATGTGAACTCATTAAAACCACTGAATAAGTCATTAATTAAAGATGATACTTCAAGAATAAAAGTGTACAAGAAATTAAAGAAAAGAAAATGCCTAACTACTCAAGTAGTTAGAAAATATAATTTTAAAAGGAGAAGAAGTGCTTCATCAAGGGCAGGGATGATTTTAAGGATGTAAATTTATATTAAAATGTAGAAACATTGGATAATATTACTAGTCCTTAATATGCAAAATGTAAAATGTCTGGAAATAGTTTTGTAAAAATATTCAAATTTTTAAGGATTTTATATAGTTTCTATAAAATTTTGGCGATTTTTAAGGTAAAATAATTTTATTCTATGGAATTTGGGCGAATAGGTTTTAGAAAAAATGGAAATTGGCAAATCTTTTTTTTCAGAAAAACCATGGAAAATTAGCCCATTTGCGAAATTTAGCCCCTAAAATCATCTATGATCAAGGGTTCCACAATCATAATTATCAAAGGGGTATGGCAGAATATCAGAGGAAGAAGAAGGTACAACTATGAATATACAACCAAACGTCTTATCAAAGAAAAAATATCTCCATCTTCTCCACTCTTTCTATTCTTCTACACCATTTCTCATAGCTTTATGCTTGAATCTCTGAATTGAGCACAAAGTTGAGTTATGAGTGTTCTTTTTGTATTCTTCAAAAGACTTTCTTTATATGACCATGGAGTATTTACATCCATATACATGATTGTCAGAGATTTTGTAATGAAGAACATTTTTTATGAATAAAACTCCACAAATAATTGCTTCGAGGTTGATTTCGATTGTATCTTGTAACTTTGAGTCCTAAGTATGAGATATTTGAAATTGATCTATCAAATTCTCTTTTGATCTTTATAGTAATGATCTTTTAAAATTCTTTGAGATGATCATATCATTATCTCCTTTTTCTTGTGAAGAAGATATGGATGCAATTATATATGATTAAGAAGATTGTGCATGTGATGTTGATCACAAAGAAATTTTGATGTTGAATCCATCCTTCAATCTTTTCTATTGTTAAAAGAATTCTTATTGCACATAAATATCAGACCAGGTTATTGAAGAACCATTTGTTTGAATAAATTCAAGCAATAAATATCTAGAGTTTGTTGTTTAAGCAATCTCCTAATGCAAGATATTTAAGATATATCTTTTATCCAAACAAGAGTACCACCACTTGAAAACTGCATGGGGGATTCATATACTCATGAGGTTGTCGTTTTGCTCCTGACAGATTCAAACGTCAACATGTACTCAGTTTTTACAGGATACATCGCTTCAAAGAAATATTCCAAGACTGTAGCCAAGAAGGAATTAAAAAGGAACAACAAAATAGCAATGAATGTCATCCTAGATGGATTACCTAATTAAGTAAAATTCAAAGTGGGAAAATGTTCATCAACCAAAGAGCTTTGGGATAAGATACATAATCTCTACTCTAATAAATTTTCTCTTATCACAGAGCCAGAGCATGTTGATCAAGATAAATAAGATGTTGAGATAGAACAAGAAGAAGGAAGCTCATCAGATCAAACAGATCCAAAAGAATATTATGAAGATGGTGAAGTAGATCTTGAAGCAGAACCAATCAACGCCTTAAGTGAGATAAAAAGAGAGAGGAAGAGATACAAGTCACTCAAGGAATAATTGATCAAGCTTAAGGAAATATATGAGGACATAAACAAGCTTCAAGCATAATTTAGTCAACAAGAAAGATGATTTGAAGAAGAATTCATCTCCTTGAAAACCCAACTTGAAGAAGAAAAGAGAACGAAAGAAGTAATGAAGATATAGATGATGAAGAAAGAATAAGATTGTGAGAAACTTGAAAAAGAATTCATCTCATCGAGGGTTGAAGTTGACAAGCTCAATAAGAACTCAAAGAGTTCTCAAGTACTAGAATACATTATCAACTTTCAAAGGTCACCATTCAATAAAGCAAGTATCAAATACATTGGTGAGGCCTTATGCAAGGAAGATGAAAATTCCAATCTCGACAAGAGCGTTGAAAAGAGAGGAAGCTCCATACAACCAATAAAGAAAGTTGAAGAGAAGTGTTCTAGGTTATCGGAAAATAAGAATGAAGAAAAGGATAATAATTATGCATAAATTATGAAATGAAGGGATCATGGTCAACAAGATCCAGAGAGGAATGAATGCATAAGAGATGTATTGTTGGACATTGGGTTCAACGCTTCCTGTGAGTTTCATGACATGGGTTAACCCCCTGTCATGGATCCTAACTTTGATGATTGTGGCATCGACTATCACTTGCGGATTTTGGTCTAACAACAATCGTAGTCCAACAAATGGTATCAGAGGGACAAGTCTCAAATTTTAAACTCACCCAACTCACATTGGGGGGATATTGTTGGACATTGGGTTTAGCGTTTCCCACGTGTTTCACGAAATGGGTTAACCCTCTCTCATGGATCCTAACTCCGATGATTGTGGAAGAGACTAACACTTGTGGGTTCTATTCTAACAACAATCCTAGTCCAACAAATATATAAAAGAAAACCATCTACGTCCAGGTATCAAAGAAGCTTCAATTATTGTGAAGGAAACAACAAAATAGAAGATCAGAGTTAGCCAAGGCATGAATTCAAAAGAACTACATCACAGAGAGGATAATTTTCCCCCGGGGATCAAAGTTTATTTTATGGTTATTTTTTACTTGTAATAACTTTGGACATAAAGATGTATATTGCAGAGCGTATGGAAGAAATGTTCAAGAAAGAGATGTTTATGTTCCCCCCTACAATATTGAATGTTACAAATGCCACAACTATGGACACATAGCTCGTGACTGTAGAAGCATGATGAATCTCTCCATGAAGGAAAATATTGATATCATGTACAAGAACATTTGGAAAAGGAAATAAAAACAAGAAGAATCGGTGAATGAAAAACTCTAAGAGATCATACTCATAGGATTTACAAAGTTGTGAAATCATGAGGAATCTAAAGGAAAAGAGGAAGATGTCAGAATTCAGAATGATGATACTGCAATAGATCATGCCTATATATTGTTCTAAGCCATCCGACTTGGATACTTCTAGTAATGTGAATATTGAAGAGGGGGAGTCTAAGCAACATCTATTACATATTGGAGAACTATATTTTGGGTAGTCTGAAGTGTTTATTTGCCAATTTTGGGAAGGAAGAGTCATAATGGTTTGATGGTAGATGTGCATAATGTTTCATGATAGATTTGTTTATTGAGGTTCAGCTTTCGGAACACATCCCCATGAAAACTTGTAAAGTTTGATTTGAATATAGAGTAGATTAGTGGAAATATTTGTTTCATCTTGAGAAGAAGATCAGTTGCAGCAGATTTGGAGAAGTCTTCATAATAGTAAAGTGACAGATGGGTCAACATTGTATGAATTTGAGTAGTAGAGTCATGGACAACTTTGTGACATTTTGACAGAGATGAATTCATGAGATATTTGGCATGTCTAGAAGAAAATAGATGAAAGCATTGCAGAAAGACTCATTAGTATTATCATCAAGAGGAATGTTCAATGAAGCATATTGACAGGTGGATTCAGCTAGTCATGGGAAGGAAATCCATGAGAGGCACAACAAGACAAGGGAGAGAAACTGTCAGGAGGAGTTATATTGTCAAGGGAAAATTGTTAAATGATTATGTCATTGATGTCAGTTCAGTGAAGACATGAAAATCCATGAAGACTTGAAGTCAAGTGATGAAGGATAATTGACATGAACGCTTTTAATAAACGTCAGTGGATTACAACATGAGGTACCAATGTACCAGAAGCTCTCGAAGAGAGGAAAGGAAGCATTGATCTAAATCACATCTTTCAAAGAAGATAGGGGGGCATAAATCATTAGAGGGAGTTACCCTTTGCCATTGATTTCAAAGGGGTAGAGAAACATGAGGAGAGAAAGAAAAAAAGGATGAAGATAGTGGGAGAGTATGAAGATAGGGGGAGCAATGGTCACATGAAGTGTATGAGTGTTTCCATCAATGCCAAAGGGGGATATGGTTGGAAATTGGTTCTCATTGATGTCGACCCTAGGAGAAGTCTAGAACCTCTAGAATTAATGGGTGTATTTGAAGAATTCTCCAAAGTGTCCCCCTTATGTCATAGATTGAAGCATGGCCCTCATGGGAAGATGCTTTGAAGAAGTCTAAAAGAATCCTTGGAAATATGGTTAAGTGGTTAAGAAGCCTTAGAGGTGTGGTCATGAAGCCCAAAGTTGTTTGAGGAAAAAGAGGGTGAAGGACATTGCAAAATCATGAAAAACACTCATAGATGGATAGTCCTCGTCATGTCGTTTCCAACGATAGGTGGCACATCATGTGGTTATTCAAAGTTGAAAAGTTTTTTTTGCCTTAAAGATGAAGCCCTAAAGTATGATTAAGAAGCCCCTAAATGGTTGCAACAAGAAGTTATAAGTCAACCCCAAAATCAGGAAAAGAAGAAAGGTTGTTACAAACAAGAAGTTACAAGTCGGCCCTAAAGTTAAGTAAAGGAGTTACTTGGAACAATATAAATACACATGAAGAAGCCTCTCAATTAATCGACCAAGTAAGCAAGTGTCTGTTTTTGGAATGTAACTAACATAAGCGGGTTTGCACTTGTGCCAGGAGGATTGGTGATGAATATATCCTAGGAGAAAGGAGGCCAAGGAGAGTGAAGTGTATGCAGGTGACTATACCAATTTTCTAAGTTCATCCATCGGTTGCAGTGGATCAAAGCATGAATATCCACATGTTGCATTGGAGCAAGGCGCAGATGTATGCAGGTTGACAGTGGATGAATCACAGATATGTACTAAAGATTGAGGAAGGTGCTATTCTCTTAGAGCTAAACTTGATGAAGGCCTGATGATCTGAGATCTTATGCATCAAGTTGTCACATAATTAAAGGTATGTATTTATATGTGTTTTTGAGGGTTATATCTTGATAATATGGTATATTCTTTCAGGGATATCTTGGACAGTCTTTGGCACATGGCTAGAAACATATGTCAGTGATTTTGGGCATATGATTTGAGGTTATCTTGGAGATCATGGAATATGGTTTGTTATATATCATGGATGTTATGGCACTTTCTTGAGGCATATCTTGGTACATGTTTGAAGTCTTTGACACATGGTTATGGTATATGGTTTGAGACATATCATGGATGGTTTGGCACATGCTTGAGGCATATCTTGGTACATGGTTTGAGGCATATCTTGGTACATGCTTGAGGTATGTTATGGATGTCTTGGAAAATGTTTGAGGATTATATAATGGATGGTTTGGCACATTCTTAAGACATGTTTTGGCACTTGGTTGAGGATTGTATCTTGATGATTTTGGCATATGCTTGAGGCATATGTTAGCACAGGGTTTGAGAAGAACCCTAAAATCAAGCTAGAGAATCCAACACTAAATTCGAAAGCGTTGTCCTCCCGAACAATGGAGGGCACACCTTCGGTTTCTGAGAGCACATCGAGGGAAATTAGGTCTACAACACATGCAAGAGATAAGATTTTTGCAGTGCAGTATAGCGGGCCCAAACATCATGCTCCCTCAGCCTTCCCTCTCTTCCTTGTCAAACTCACAAATCCATTAATTGTGTAATCAATTTTATACATTGAATGACGTGAAGCCTGCAATAACACATCAAAAATATTAGCCAATTAAATTTTAGAAAAATATATTTTTTTATTATTTAAAAAAATACATATATTGATTTCATATGTTACACATTGGATATAGCACGCAAATTTAAAGTCAACAATAAACTAATACATATTCAAAGGGAAAACTCATTTCTATAGTCCTATGCCTTCGGCAGGGACTAATAATGTATTTGTAAAGATATTAATAATACTTAGAATAAATAAGTCCCTTAGGACAGTCGATGATGGAGTGTGTTGTTAAGGCACTATGTGATGTTAAAGTCATCGGTTCGAAACTTGCGGGGTTTCTCAGCCACATGTTAATCCCACAAGTCCCGAACAAACTAATAAACAAAAAAAAATACTCAGAATAAATAAAAGTATGGATGTATCATATAAATAACATAACATTAAGATTTATAACTCTCCATAAAACCATAAAAAAATTATAACTCTCCTTAAAACAATCGAAATATAACATATAAATATATATAGGGAGAGCGTTAATAATGCTCCATAACTATATATATATATATATATAGTTAATAGCTTGTCATAACATAAATTTACTTGAGAGGGATTAATGGTTTTTTAGATCTAAAGGAATTGGTAACTCGTTAGGATTACCTAGGCGAGGTCTAGGTTCAAATCTGTTTGGATGCCACTATAACCCCTAGGCTAGTGCCAACAACCCATAAGTCAATGCCTAGAAGGAAACTTATGTCTTAGCAATGTTCGAGATGTTACAAAGCCCACTGGGGTGGAGCCTCTATCCCAGGGGGCATATACCCTTCTAGGCTTATCACATCCAACATGTCCACTTTGTGCGAATTGTATTTTATTTGTAATTTTATATAATTTAAATTTTAAATTTTAAATTTTAAATTATAAATATCTTGGAATTGATATTCACCACAAGTGATCTATAAATGGTAGGCCTATGGCCCATCTGTCTCACCAACACGGATACTTCTCCAGAATAAACTTAAATATTTTGTCTTTATCTTGTTCGACTAATTGTAAGTCCTGCTATATACTAGTCAACATTCGAGTCGACCAAATAATAAACTCGTCGATCACACACTAGTCGAGTCGACCCAATGGATGACCATTCAAATGCTTTGATGGTTAGGTCGACCAAATGAAAGCTCGGTCGAATTCTTTGATGGTCGGATAGACCAAATGAAAGCCCTGTTCAATTAGTTGACCAATGGTCGAAAAAAATAGCTAGAGGGCGGATTTGATCTTCAACAACAAAATGAAAAACATTTGCAAGGTGGTTTTGGTAACTCACAACAAATAAAAAAAGTCCTAGGGAAATTTTGACCACCCACAAAAAATTAAAAAAAGCAAGGATGAATTTAGATGCTCAACAATGAACAAAAAACACCCAGAGATCTATAAATTTTCCCAACAATTAATTCTTGGCATGTGCAGACTCTGTGCATCCCCTATGGATTCCGTATGACCTGTAGGTGAAAGGAAAATTCCCAGGTAGTCGTGAAATCGCCCAGGCACAAAGAAAATGAATCAAACAAACAAGAAATCGCCCATGCAAAGAGGAAATTGACCAACGGGAAAATTAAACACCCAACAAGGAATAGATTATGTGGACGGGTGATACAGGCTCACAATATACTTCAAGGGAGTATGAATAGATCACTATAACTCAAAACAAATATACCCAAGAATAGAATGCATTAACTCTCATATGTTATCATTTAAATGAGATTATTTTATCATGCTCAAGAGAACATTATAAAGGGGTGAGTTATACACTGCGTTTGTGCATAGTTACTCATAGTAGAGAATAAAATCACGGATGCCATAGCTCAAAGACACCTTCGCTTAGAGTGAACAAGCCTATTAACTCCTTCGTCCACTCAACCTTAAACAAGATTCTCTCTTCGAGCCTCAATTTTTGGTATCATCCTTCCCTCTTTCTTCTTGCATCTCCCCCTCCTTATCCTATTCACTGCAACTCTCATTATTTTTAATGGGTTGCTTTTGGAAGGCCAACCGTCTTAGCTGTTCATTTCATCATCCCATTGCACCAAAAGACCAAATCAAATGAAATAAAACAAAACATGTTTATTTACAACATTTACAAACAATTGTTAAGATCCAATTTGAATCAACAAGCTCAACTAGAATTATAGCATTGAGAAAATGATAAATATAGGATGGAAAGCTTATTATGGGTTTGAAAACAATTGTAAATCAATCAATCTTTGGATATGGGATAAGAAAAAACTCCTCTTTGAGACTCTTGTTACTCTTGTTACTCTTGTTATTCTATATGGATGTGAAGTTTGGGGATGTAGTATCTCGAGAGAGTCATGGAGAAAGATAGAGCAAATCCAAAATAATTTTATAACCTATAATTTCAAAATTAAAGGGAATACACCCTATCCTATCCTCCTCTTAGAGGCAAGCCTTTCCCCCATTGAGAGCATAGCTATGACTAAATACCTATTATATAAGAACAATTTAAAAACATGTAAGACAAGAGGCTTCCTAAAATTGCTTCAAACTCCAACCAAAACCACCTTTGACTCAAGCAGGGTTGGCATAAAGATGCTCAGTCTTGGCTAGGTCATTGAGGAATAATGGAAGAGATCTTTTGCATAATAAGGATACTATTAAAAATATTATTAAATCAAAATTTAAGGAGAAAATGTGGTGTGATAAAGAGTTGGAGGAAAAAATAAAATTAAGGTATTATAAGGAGGGAATCAACTCTAATCTAGAAGATAAAAAATATCTCTATGTTTTGACAAGTGTAAAGAAAAAAAAAACATTTCTAAAATAAGAACAAATTCTCATGAGCTCCATAGTGAAACTGGGCGTTGGTCAATTGCTAAAACGCCATGGGATGAAAGAGTGTGTCACCTTTGTGACACTAAGAGGGTTGAAGATGAAAATCATTTTCTCTTAGATCTCAACCCATATTAGATCTCAATTTCAAATTTTTTGTCACACTACCAATCTTCCTAACCTTTTAACTCAACGAAACTATGGTGATCTAGGAAAGCTTCTCTGAATGCTTTTCGAGCACATAAACAAAATTGTAAAGAATTACAAATAATCCCTTACCTTCTTAAGGTTCCATAGATTGATTCAATCACATTGATGATCATCATTATCATAAAATTTATAATAATTTGTATTAAACAATTAAAATGAAATATTAAATTTAATAATTTATGATTATATTTTTTAATTAATAAAAATTATTAAATAAATAATTTATCAACTGTATATTATAAAATTTAATAAATAAATTTATATCAATTATATATATATATATATATATATATATATGATTATTTTAAAACCAAAATAAATTTTTTAATGGCATATTTCAAAGTTCTTAATGATCATCTTCATGGAAGGTTGATAAACATTTAATGGTGTCTATTCAACTTTTTATGGTACATTTTCTTATAGTGTAAGCATTTTATTTTTTTCAATGCATGTTATGACTCATGACGGACTGATAATGATTTAGTGGTGTCCATTCAACTCTTGTAGCACATGTCAGGACGGATTGATAATGATTTAGTGCTGTCCATTCAACTCTTTGTAGTACATTTTTTTTATGTTGTAACTTGGGAGTATTTTATCCTTTTAAATGCATGTGAGGTTGCATTGCAATGTATGGTATAGTTGCACACATATATTTTTTACTTGAATTTGTGCTTAGTGTAAATAATATGCATTCAATAGTATTGAGTTAAAAATTATATATATATATATATTTTGAAAATTGAAATTTTTTTATATAGATATTGATATAATTGATATATATTTTGAAATTTCATAAATATTAAGTATTGTTTATTTAAACGTTTTTGGTAATTTTTAAGTGGGTGAGTATTTTTTTTTTAATGTATATAAGGTATAATTATATATATATTTATTTTAGTAAAAATATATACTTAGTCATTAAAGATAATATATATTATGTTAAAAATATAAAAAGTATATATATATATATATAATATGTTAAAAATATAAAAAGTATTAATATAAACAATTTAGGATATGATTGGTATATTAGGAAAATATTAATGGGTTTATAATCATGTTTCAGTAAGGGTAGTAAAAAATTAAAAGAGTAATCCTATGTTTTTGGATACCAAAAGACCAATAAAATAAGTATACAAAAATGAAGCATAATTACTACGAAGCTTAGTTGATGTGATCATCATTTCACTCCTTCTGGAGATGGTGCATTCAGGTTCTATGGTTCTGGAGCCATGACGAGGGAAGATGATGCATCAAATTGTTCAGTTTCTTCATTGATTGGTGGTTTTGATCCTTCATGATGGTGAATTGTCAATTCTTCAATTTGCAGACGGAAGGCATTACATTCATCCTTCATCTGTGAGATTTCTTGTCTCTGTTTCACGGATTCCTCTGTGACACTGAGTAGGTGAGATGCCATGCCATTGAATCTGTGGATTCCTCTGTGATAGTGAGCAGGTGAGATGGCATGCCATTGAATATGATATGGCATGCCGTAATCTATTCCTTGTTGGGTGTTTAATTTTTAGTAGTATGTAAGCCTCTGCTTTGATTGTCTGTGGACTTGGAGGTGTTAGGCCAAACAAACTTCTTCCTTCAACAAGGATTGATTTGCAGGTTCAATGGCTTCTAGACAAGATTATTTGAACTCCACTCACTAGATTTCCTCCTCGTGGAATTCAAACATCAAATAGGAAGCTTATATATGTCCATGTGGTAAAAGGTTTTTCACTAGATTAAGGGCTCAGCCTCAACTCATGACCTTAGTTTTGAGGTTGAGATAGTTTTTGTATGAACCATGGTTCCCTACCTTCAATCCTTCAATGCACTCTCTCTCCACCACCCCATTGTGGGTATGACTCCCCAACTCGCCTCTTTGGTTTTGGTTCTTTGAATCCTAAAAGGAAATTGGATACACTACCAATAAACTTAATTTTCAAAGTGAAGAAACACAAATCATGAATATCACCACTTGTGCCCATATCTTCATTAACATGGACTTCTCTAAAGGGTTCACGTGTAAAATAAATTTTGTATCCAAAGATTATGTCTAGGTCCAAGCCCTGCACTATGAGCGAGTCACCTTCTGTTGTATATCCTATTTTGAAACATGTCATATTGTAGATCACTGTCGTTCAATCGCTAAAGCAAGCAACCCTTCCAAGAAAAGCTAGAGGAAGACCACACAATGGTTGGTGGCATCAAATTAGCATCACCTCATTGACAAAATATTATCTCCTATAGACCCACTGCCTTCAACTCTCGTGCCCATCTCCTCGAATAGAAAGGTTACATTCATGAAAGAACCTCCCAAGCAGGAGCACGCAAAAAATACTATAGTGGTCTCATTGCCCATTCCAAGGACGTTGTAAACAACTCTTACGCTTGCAACAAGTTTGTAGTAGGGTCTAAATTCTCTGAATAAGGTAGATTCATTGAGTGACCTGACCACAAACACAAAGTTTTAGATTAAGATCCTTATTAACCCAACAATCCCATCAATATAGCTGACATGCATAATTAATTAATGATTGAGAATCAACCTATCCCTTAAAAATCCTTAACATGGACTTGCTGACAATGATGGAAATGAAACTCTAGTACCACAAAAGTTAGACAAAAAAATAGTTGATAATGAGAATGAAAAAATAGTTGATAGTGAGAATGAAATTGAATCATAAAACCTATAAACATAAACAATGCTTTTCCAAAATAACCCATAAGAATGGATGAAGGTTAAGAAGAATCCTCAAAAACCTAGGCCATAAGATTTTCCATATATAATTGGAAAATGCACCATAAAAATATTTTCCAAAATAACCCATAAGAATGGATGAAGGTTAAGAAGAATCCTCAAAAACCTAGGCCATAAGATTTTCCATATATAATTGGAAAATGCACCATAAAAATTTGTTTTAATATGTATTGATTTTGTCTTGATAAAGATATATTCTTGTACCCCAAGAAAAGAAAGATATCCTAGAAAAAATGTAAAACCTAAACCTTTAGACCCTCCTTAATAAAAAGAGTCCCCAATTTGTTTTTTTTACGAGTCTCCTATATAATGAGAAATTTAAACGTTAGAGGATTTAGATTTTTAAACAATCTATCATTGAAATTCAACTGACCATTCTTTTAAATTCTAAGTAAAACTAATAAAAGACTATATATATATATATAAACTATTTTTATTATAAATATAGAAAACATCGTAGAAAACATCGTTACAAATAAGCTGAGAAATGACATTCAACTTACAATTATAACCTTTCTTTTAAATTCTAAATAAAATTAATAATATATATATATATAAATTAAGTTTATTATAAATATAATTTATTTTTTTTAAATTTTAAACAAAATTAATAATAAAATAATATATATATAAATTATGATTATTATAAATATAATTTATTATAAATATGGAAAATATCCTTACCAACATGCCGAGAAATGAAGGCTGAAAACTGGATACAGATCCTACGGCCTATAATCCACCGCAGCCTTGAATGCTGCGTATGAGGCTGGATATTGGCCGTGAACGGGCACATCGGAAACCCAACTTCAACCTTTTACTTTCCAGCGGGACATTTGGTCGGTCGAATTCAGCTTTTACGGACGCTCAATCCAAATTACAGAGCTGTAAAAGGAAAAAGGTGATACCCACTGAAAGAGATACCTCTCACGCGGTTTACGGTGGGCCTCTATGCTTTCGTTAAAGAGAAAACGCGTCGGAAAATATAGACAAACAGGAGGCGGACGGGGAGTATTAGCGCGCATAAACGACGGGTTCAGGGTTTACTGTGGTTCAGGGTTTCTGTGTATATATCTCTGCAAATCCTCACAAGTTTTCATTGTTGTCTTCCCATTTTCTACGAGCTCGTAAGCAAATTTCTCACTCGCAATTTGCGTCCATAGCATCTATCATCCTTCCTATTACTCTATTTATATTTCTATCTTTATCTTTTGGCAATGGCTGCATCATCCTCCACCGCTGCTAATCCCAACAACAATTACCTTTACCAAGTATTTATAAATCATCGCGGTCCTGATGTCAAGAAAACCTTCGCCAGTTATCTATACCGTCGCCTTATTTCCCATGGATTGAGGGTCTTTCTGGATCAGCAGGAGTTGCAACAGGGAGATAGTTTAACTGATCAAATAGTAGGTGCTATTAGAAATGCCTCCGTCCATGTGGCGATATTTTCTCCCGGATATGCCGAGTCTAAGTGGTGTCTGGATGAGCTACTTCTCATGTTAGAGTCGGGCGCGACCATTATTCCGGTGTTCTACCATGTAAAGCCTGCTGAGCTGCGGTGGACAAGGGGCAAAGGTGGAAAGTACGCTCAAGACCTACAGAAACTGGAAAAGAAGAAGACATATGACCCTCAAGCTCGTAAAAAGAAGTTGCGACACGATCCCGCCACTATTGAAAAATGGAGAAGTGCTCTCTCTAGTGTGGCAGACATAAGCGGCTTCGATCTCCAGGACGCATGTAACGGGTAAGAACTTAGAAGGCACCCTCTCCTGTGGGTATTGTCTTACTTTAGGTTGTATAGATGTACATAGATGTTTGTTTCTCACTAGTTCTATTTATTTTCTTGTATATAACCAGCGACGAAGGGGAGTTGCTAGATCGGGTAGTTGAACGGGTGTTGAAAAAAGTTAAAAAAACACCCTTGCATGTAGCGAAATATCCGACGGGTTTGGCTGAAAAGGTGGAAGATTTTGAAAATGAAGTTTTGTTGCAGCAACAGCAAAGTGGAAAACGTCCGGTTCTGGGGATTGTTGGGTTGGGTGGAATAGGAAAGACAACCCTAGCAAAAGAACTTTTCAATAGGAAGAGTTCACATTACAGCAAATCCTGCTTTCTGTCTAATGTCAGAGAAAATGCACAGAAGGGCTCGTTAATCTCTTTGCAGAGCAAACTTGTTAAGAGTTTGACTGGATCAGATCAGTCAATAGACAGTACGGATGAAGGCATAGAGAGGCTTAAAGAGTCTCTCTCAATTTATAAAGCCTTGATAATTTTAGATGACGTTGATCATGGCAATCAAGTGGATGCACTTTTGCCAGATCAAACTGTTATCCGGTCAGACAGCTTAATATTGATTACATCTCGAAATAAAGATGTTTTCACAAGCTCATGAGTCCAAGACTCTTCAATTTATAAATTAACTGGCCTTAATATACTACACTCCTCGGAGCTTTTCTGCTCCCATGCCTTCAACCAGAACTATCCGGTCCCAGGTTTTGAATCTTTGGTTCTTAAGTTTTTAATAGCTTGCGATGGATTGCCCTTATCTTTGAAAGTGTTTGGGGCACTTCTTCGTGGGAAAAATAACAAATCTTACTGGGAAGACCAGTTGGATAAACTTCAACAGATACTTCCCAGTGAGATAGAGGAAAAACTGAAAATAAGTTATGACGCCCTCGATAGAGAGGAAAAACAGATATTTCTAGACATTGCCTGCTTTTTCATAGGAGAAAACAGGGATAGGGCCATAAGAATATGGGACGGATCAGGCTGGAAAGGTAGGCTGGGGCTTCAGAATCTACAGAATAGATGTGTAGTGGAAGTGTACATAAATTGTATACATATGCACGATCACGTTCGAGATCTGGGAAGACATATTTCGATGACGGAATCGCAGAAATCCTCTGTAAGTGCCCAATCATTAAAACCTTTTTAAATTATTGAAAAGAAATATGTGTACATTTTTGTAATTCTTAATCTTTGTTCCAGACTGAACAGCTAAGAACAGAGGTGTGGAAACTTCGGG